>JAJOOF010008507.1:0-19796 GCA_029582545.1 Solanum lignicaule | reverse complement strand
AACATAATTTTCATTTTCCTTTATATCAGTTTCTAAATTTTCAATTGGTGCATGTATTATATTTCCATCCTAAAAGTGGAAAAATTATAAATTGAAAATTTAAATTATCAAAATGTCCATGAAAAATTGTTGGACATTTATACCCTTTAGTCATGAACAATTTTCTTCAATATTCATGTACACAATTATAAAAACATTAAAAAAATATCATTTAATTATAATATTTTTTTATCAAATTATAATGAATCACAAAAAGGCAAAATGAGTTAGTAGTCTAACCAACACTATATTTAATAGCTATTAATTCTTTATTTCTTGATTTTTATTTCTTATTTCTTGTAATTCAAAGGGGTAGACAGATAGCTTTATCTTTCTATATTCTTCTTAATTAAAATAATTAAGGTTATTAATTATGTGAACTTTGTAGAAATTAACAACAATATAAAGTTATCTCAATTTTAAAAAAAAAACATTATTGACAATTTAACACTCAATACTTATTTATTACAATATTTTATTCTATCAAATCTATATATTATAATAAAGTTGAATATGAAAACGGTGACGTGACACTCTCTGAGGGCTTCATTCTTATTTATCTTTTTTTTTTGTGATTTTATTGGCATTTTTCTCTTATTTCTTTCAATTATTTTATTTTCTTACCTCTTCAATTACATAAATTTTACTCTTAATAAATATTAATAAATTTGATAACTCCTAACCTTTCATATTCATAACTTTCAGATAATTTAATATACAAATTTATGACATCTTAAAATCACACTTATAAAAATCTATTTTGAGACATGTGATGATTATATTTTTTACATTTTTCCCTATTCTTCGTCTTCTATCTCTTTCATTGGTTAATTTTTAGTCTTCTTGGATCTGATTTTGCAGGATGAAGATTGTTAGATATTTCTGTGCAGTTTGATTTTACAAGATAAACTATTTGATGTGCCTAATATGGTTATCATTTTTTCTCTACTGCAATTATACATTAAATATTATTATTTTTGAATTCATGATAATATGAATCACAATTTATTTATTTTTAAAAAAAATTGTTTGATTTATTCTCTTTGCTTCTCTTTGTAGTTTATAGATTTTTTTTTTCTTCTTTTTGTAGTTTTTGGAGAATTATGTTATGTTGATAACAAGATTCTTCCTTTATATTTAACTCATAATTAAATATTCTTTAAAAATTTTATTTGATTAGTTAACTTCATTTTTATATTTTGTCGTTATTGTTGTTGTTGTATGATTAACTTATTTTGTTTTCATGTCAGGATATTTTTGAAAATAAAAGCTGAAAAGAAAGTCAACACACACATGTATGCTACTCAATAAAGCATGTATATATAATTTTGTAGTCATGTAAATCAACTTTAAATAACTATTATAATAGAACATGAGAATGTAAAGTTAATTCATAATTTTTATAATATTGTATAATTTATAAAGAGATGTTTATTGATATGGAATTTTGTAGTCTTCACATATTTAGTTTTTGTTTTTATTAGTAATATTAGAAGTTCTCAAGTTTTTGAGATTTTCAAAGATCACTATTACAATCTATTTGGTCGGAAATTGAAATAGAAAAGTATTGTTTAAGATAAAAATGATTTAGTAAAGTTATTCTCTCTCAATCGATTTCTTTTATCAACATAAGAATTATCTAGATAAAAGAAAAGTGGTGTAACACATCTCTTTGGCCAATAATCTTATTTATCTTTTGATTTTCTCATATTTTTTTTACAAATTTTCTGTTTATTTGTTTCTTATTTTTGTACAAAAATGAATGTATCAATTACTACTCCTTCATTGATTCATAATTTTTAATATAAAAATTCAAATATCTTTATGTTCCGTACTTTAATGACTTTTGATGATCATAACTCTTAAATTATATAAATAATCTTATTCAGAATATCATTTGACATTTCATATTGTTGTCCTATAAATAGAGGCATTATAAAAATATTTATAAAAAAATGATCAAATTTATATGTATAGTAAAATTAAGATTATATATATATATATATATATATATATGTGTGTGTGTGTGTGTGTGTGTGTGTAAAACTAAAAAAATAATTTCCTTAACTCTCTTTTTTTTTCGAGAAAACTTTAAATTTCATAATTTAATTTTCTCAATAAGAATTTTATGTAAAGTGTTAAAAAAATATCATATATATAAATTAATTTTCTTCTTAACAACATAAATGGAGTGTACATAAGGATAATATGAGTAATATTTTTTTCTTTTTTCTTTTTACCATAATAAATGTGAATATATGATTAATGTGTATTAAATTTATTATTATTGAAAGCAAATAAAAGTTTCTTTTATTTTTTCTACATTAAAGAAGGTGTTATCCTTTGTACAATTATTACTCCAATTTATTTATAATTATTACCACGATAATATTATAATAATAGATTGAGAGAGTACAACTTTTAACTTTTCATATCAACGTTTATATTTTAAACTTTTTTACCAGTATGAAAATTTAATTTTAGCAATTTTTCCGAATAAGTAATATCGAAGTCGTATTTTAATTTGTGTTTCTCTCTTTTATTATATTATTTATTAAAATTTTTATCAAATACTGAAATTAATTATTTTAAAATATATTTATGTTTCTCTTATAATCGCTCGAAGCGCGGACAAGTACACTAGTAAGATGTAAATTTAAAGCTAACAATTTAATTGAGAATCCTTCTTTGGATAATTGAGAAATTTATCATCTACTTAATTATTTGATAAAATTTATTTTAAAATAACATCTTATTTTATTATTATTATTATTGACATATTGTTCAAATTTGAAGCTAACACTAAACAATAAAAATACAAGATAACTTAATTAAGAAGATAAATTATGTTTAAAAAGGAGAAAATAAATGACCCAAAAAACACTAATAACATGTAAATTTGAAGCTAACAATTTAATTTAGAATACTTCTTTGGACAATTGAGAAATTTATCATCTACTAATTTATCATTAATAATATATATAAATTATTCGATAAAATTTATTTTAAAATAACATCTTCTTTTTTTATTATTGACATGTTGTTCAAATTAAAGGTAACACTAAGCAACAAAAATACTATTTCTAAAAAAATTACAAGATAAAGTAAGATAAATTATTTTTAAAAGAGAGAAAATATATGACCCAAAAAAATACTAATAACATGTAAATTTGAAGCTAACAATTTAATTGAGAATATTTCTTTGGACAATTGAGAAATTTATCATCTACTAATTTATAATTAATAATTTGTTAATTATTCGATAAAATTTATTTTAAAATAACATCCTCTTTTAGTATTATTGACATATTGTTTAAATTTGAAGCTACCACTAAGCAATAAAAGTATGCTCATACTATCTCTTAAAAAAATACAAGATAAAATAAGAAGATAAATTATTTTTAAAAGAGAGAAAATAAATGACACAAAAACACTAATAACTAGGAAAGTAAACATGATTTTGATTTACGAAAATTGATACATATTGAAGATGAAAAAAGGAAGAAGATATCAACTTACCAAATATGTAAAATTACATCCATATATAACTTCATTATTTCACTTATTTATAATTTGCAAAATATCACAATCATATATCAAAAGTAATAATATAATTTCACAATAAAAAACAAAAAGAAGCATTCAAAAGAACAAATTCATACTTTCTCTTAAAAATACAAGATAATGCAAGAAGATAAATTATTTTTAAAAGAGAGAAAATAAATGACACCAAAAACACTAATAATTGGGAAAGAAATATGATTTTGATTTATGACAATTCATACATATTGAACATGAAAAGAAGAAGAAGATATCAACTTACCAAATATGTAAAATTACATCCACATATAAATTCATTATTTCACATATTTATAATTTACAAAATATCACAATCATATATCAAAAATAATAATATAATTTCATAATTGAAAACTTAAAAAAAAAGTATTCAAAAGAACAAATCAGATGACATCAAAAGAAATGATAAATGATTGATAGAGGAAGTAACAAAAAATCTGTTACTTATGACCTGAAAGATGGAAAATAGTTGAAGAGTACATTTTAGTGCTATTTATATATTTTTACTACAAGCATGTAATTATTATATTAATGAATAATAAAGTTCTTTAATAGGTAATAATAATACTATTCAAGATTAAAAAACTGAAACTTAAATTACCCATTTATGGGTTAATTAAGAGGAGCAAATAGCTTGAAGGTAGGGGTGTTCACGGGTTGGTTTGGATCGGTTATTGGTCAAAACCAAAACCAAACCAACTTAATCGGTTTTAAAATTATCAAAACCAAACCAAATCAAATATAATATACATTTATCGGTTTGGTGATTATCGGTTTCGGTTTGGTTTGGTTCGGTTATTAACCATACACAAAAATAAAAGAAACAATTCATTTAAAATGTGAAAAACGTGACAACAATCCATTCAAAACAAAAAATAGTTAGAATGACTTAAATTACTAAACTTTCAATCACTAAATTTACTATCAATAAAGCTTTAAAATTCACTAAATTGGCCTAGAAGGAAGAGACAATAACATTTTCAGTCCCACAAAGAATTGACATAGACACTCATACATGAAATCAATAAGATAAATGTTTCATCTTGGACATTTTTGCTTTCAATAAGTAAATTATAAAGAAATTTTAATGAAAATATGTATAAGATCTTTAAAATTGTTTATAAAAATAATATATTAAGTATGTATATTAATAAAATATATGTATATAATTCATTGGTTCGGTTCGGTTATTTCTTCGGTTTTTTTCGAATAAAACCATAACCAAACCAAATACTATCGGTTTTAAAAAATCTAAAACCAAATCAAACCAAACCCAAATAAAATCGGTTTTATTTTATCGGTTTGGTTTGGTTTTTTGGTTTGGATCGGTTTTTATCCAAACCGTGAACACCCCTACTTGAAGGGATGGATGATGATAACGTAAGAAAAAAATAATTAAATGAGGGACTTTTGAGTTTTTTTTTTTTTTTAAATAGCTTTCTAACACAATTTATGGAGATGTGAGTTATGGAGATAATTTTTTAAAATAATTTAATATTTAATAATAATAATAATAATAATTGAGAAAGATGAAATTAAAAAAAAAAGGATAAAATATAAATATGATTGTTCATCAAAGAGGTATACCACATCACATCACCTTTTATATAAATATTTCAAATTAAATTAAAAAGAAAAAAATAACATATAAATAGTACTTGCAATTTTGTCCTAGGCTTCATGTTTCTATATAGTAGAAAAGAAAAGGAAAAAAACATATAATATATATAATAGTAGAGAAAAGGAAAATAGAAGGCTAATATATTGTAATTACAATTTTGCCCTTGTATGATTGGCTAATATCGTAATTATGTTAGTATATAAGCTAAAAGAAAAAGAGAAACCTGAAACCCTAGCTAGTATTTAGCATTTGAGATGATGAAGAAGGAGAAGTGTATATATGGCCATGGAAATTTAGCAAATAAAAAACTCCAAATAAGAAGAAATGTCATAGGATGTTCGAGATTCATCCCATCAGAACCCCAATTCTTGAAATTAGAATACAATTTTATAACCCTGGATTCTTCTTTCGCGGTTTTTGATCTCTCCATAATGTAAGGTAAATACGATTTCATCACTTTCTCCTTATGTTTCTTATGAAATTTCAACTCATAACATCTTAGCTCCGAACACAATGCAGCTATCATATCCTTTATCTCATCATTCTGGCTCCCTGACTCGATACGTCTACATTTCATCCTCCATATCACCTTAACATCCTCAAAAACATCAATGATTTCTTCGTCTTTATCCATTGTAATAACTATCCCTTTGTCATTCTCCGTCTTTCCTAATCGAATACTCTTAGTAGAAGAGTTCACTATAGTTCCTAAATAGACCTCAACTGCCTCGAACACTAGGTTTGGAGACGGACCCTGGAATTCATGAATCAGGATAGTGAATTGTGAAGAGAAACGATGAAACAGGTTGTGAAAGCTATCAAAGACATAACTACTACTATTGCATATGTTACTGCTACAGCTATGCTCGTTCGAAGCATAGCTAGTGACTTGGTACGGATAATTTGGCATTTCTACATGGAGCATTTCATTGGCTTGGTTAGTCACCTTCTGGATATTATATTACCACTTCATTAAATATTTCAAATGAGGTGTATGGAGAGGTACCATTATTGAAGCGAATATATGATGTATGCCCCCTCTACTTCTTCGTCGATCATGGTGTTTCAGTATTGAGAGGAATGCTTTGCTTTTATTCTACATATAACGATGTACCAGAGAGCATTAAAGGAACTTTTAAGTTGTGGATAATGAAAGACTATGGTGTCAAGGAATCTTGGACTAACTTTATTAAAATACAAAATACCAATCTTTTTCATTCAGCCCGACCAATATATCTGTTTGCGGATTGTGAAGTGTTATTACACTGCAAACGTGTCGGATATTTTAGTTCTAAATTCATGACATCTAGAGGACCATTTGATTTATGCCCTGAATGTGATACCACTAAGCGAGGAATTGTTTATGCGGAGAGCTTCATCTCACCTAGTTACTCATAAGTTACAAATTGTACTACTTATTATAAATACTAAAGCATGATGCTTCATTCCATATTCAAGTTAATATTTGTCTCCTCATTCAAAAATCAGGTAGTTTTTTTTTGTTTTTCTTTTTGTTCCCTTTAACAGTTTTTAGTATTTTTGTTCTACTACATAATTCTTTTTTGCACTTTCGTCTTGAGCTCTTCTCTAATTAATTCTATGGTGAGCTTTTTGACGTGCTAATTATAAGTTTGTTTTTTTAATACAAACTTTATGTATTTTAAGATGTGAATAAATTGTAGTGTTGATCAAATATAATACTAACTTTTTGACAAATATAAAATGACTATTTTAGATGGTAGGAGATATTGTACTATATTACATTGGATTTCAGATACTTACGATGGAGAAAGAGAAAGTATAATCATCATATCATAATAATAATAATAATAATAATAATAATAAAAAAAAATAAAATGGAAAGACCCTAACCTCAAAATTGAATTACCATTTTGCCCTTAATTTCCATGTTGATGACGCATTATTTACTTTAAATACAATAATGGCTAAATAATAGAATAGGAGAATAATCAATGTATATAGGAGTGTATTTTGATTTATTTATGTATTTTTATTAAATACTAAGTAATGGTTTCAGCTCCAATGTTTAAAAAATAAAAATCTGACCATGCACATTGAAATGGAGATTTAGGATATAACTTTTTTAAATTACTCCTACAATTGTACTACTAAAAGAAGGGTTAGTTTTATGTTTACACTTTAAAATCTCTGTATGTATTGTATTTGTGCTTAATTTTGGGTAAGATTCTTTAGAGTTATTTGTAGTAATATTAATTTTGGAAATTTTTGTACAACTCATATTTTATCATGTCATGTTGTACTTGTACAAGTAGCCACATATTTATTATCTTATTACACATTGCACCGATATAACTAAATTTAATTTTTTTTTTTTCTAAGTTTAGATAATCCCTAATATTTGGTATTGAACAATAAAATCATTTAAGTAGCCTAATTATTTGGCAAATTAAACTTGTACTTTCTTTCTTTAAATTTATATCACTCTTTACATACATGTTTGATATTATCTTATTATCTAAAAAAAAAATATGCTATCAGAATTGAGAAATACGCGCAAAACACGTGTCCAAAAACTAGTAATACCAAATAGTGGGAAGATATTAAAAATAACTTAAGGATTGAGTCCCATAAACTTAATCAATATACCACAAAATGAAATCAGGAAAGAAGACAAAATTTCTAGAATTAGAAAATGTAATATCCCACAGTGATATGAAATCACCAGACCTTGTTCTTTCACATGCCAAAAAGTGAAAGACTAAACTTAATAAAGCATATTGGCCTTCTATTCAAGAAATAGAAGATAACGAAAATGGTAGAAAAACACCATTTCTGATTCTGATGGTGGCATTTTCAACCGTGTTTCATTGCCATCAGAGGATGAAATTATCCAAATACATAACAAGTTTTGAAATCTAAATAAAATCGAAACAAAAGTATAATCTGATTCAAACATTGATCATATTGTCTACAAGTGTGGTTCGGATAATTTAGACGCCTTTACAAAGGAAGTAAAAGCAAAGTCCTTTAGGTTTTGCAAATGTTAACTTTAAGCTAAGTTATCCATCCTCAAATATTGAGAGTGCACTTTCCCTATTGAAAGTCAGTAAGGTTAAGTCATGGGTAAAAGTAATCAAGCATAATCTTAAGGGGATGACATCAATATTGGAAAAATACAACAGTAAAATTATGACTGAGGAGAATAAGAGTTGGAGACTGCAATAAAAGGCGTGCTGGAGAAGGGAAGTACAATGATATCAACACTCATACATATTCATTCATAATAGGATTCCAAGTTTGGTGCTACCCCTTTGATGTTTTCTCTTTTTATTGATAGTGTTAGTATATTGTCTATCTTATGTTGATTAGGATGCTGCATGCACTTCTATTAAGTTCTTGTATGAAGTTGGAGCATAGGGGTCTAGCTTTGTTCAATTGATTATCTAAAGTTACTATACAGTTGTATTTACTTTGATTTGTATGTATGTTAAGAATTTATGAATATCAAGCACATGTACTGAGGAAACTACTCTATTCCTAGAAGATGACCATATATCAATTATACTTAGTCATTTACAAGGCCGTTTGGAGTCAAGAGGACATTCTGCAAGTTTGCCAAGCAATGATAAAAGCTATATTAGGGTGATAAATCCCACACAAGTACTACGATACAATCATGAACACTTTAGGTTGAAGCTTTTGAATGTATGTCACTTGAGTTACCAATAAACAAGCTATGACACTTTGATTAGAATGTCCATAAATGCAGATTCGATTAACTCAAACAACATTGGAAAGATCTTTCTCATCTTCTCCTTTTATCAAAGAGAAGGGGTTTCCTAAATTTCTATTCTATAGAGAAGGAATCCAATAAACATTGGAAAGAAAACACCAACACAAAAATGATCAAAAGAATGGAATTAATGAGTCTAGATAGTTTTAGGATATCTCCAAAATAACAACCTTATATCATTAGGAGTTAATTTCCTCTATTTTCAGACTTATTATCAAATTCGGAGTCTATCTCCTCTATATCTATTTAATATGTATGTGTATGTTACCACTGAATGAGCACAGAAAGTGAGATCTTCTCCAAATCTCACATGGTATCAGAGTAGGGTCCATCTTACCGAATGTTGGAGACTCCCAAAAATAAAATTTGCCAACGCACCAGATTCTAAGCACCGAGCGTAAGGTGTGGGATGCTAAAAGAATGACAAAAATCCGACATTGGTGGTTAATGAGATGGGTGGACTCTTTATAAGATTTGGGTAATCATCCTCCCTTTGAGCTAGCTTTGGGGGCGTGAGTTAGGCCCAAGACCTAATTTCACATGATATCTCCAAAATAGCAACCTTATATCATTAGGAGATTATGTTCTCTGTTTCCAGACTTCTTATCATATTAGAAGTCTATCTCCTCTGTATTTATTTAATACTAGTTTCTGAACAAGTGTGTTGCACGTGTACCCATCTAAATTGACATAATACCAATAACAAATTAAAATATGACAGCAAAGTATCTCTTCTCCAAATGAAATAAAAGATAATAATATTTAGTACTTTAAAATACTATAATTATAAACACAAATTAATATATGTATAGTCTTATCTCATATGTTAATTACGTGCAAGACAATGTTCATAGAAAAGAAGAAAGATAAAAAATGAAAAGAATTTGACAGTCACTTCTTAGAGTTAACTAAAATAAAACGACTGCTACAATTAATAATCAATATTAATTTTTATTATTATTAAGGGATCATTTCAAGTATTGAATCCTACCAAATTATCTTTTTCAAAAATGAGCTTAGAATACAGAAATATAGCATCAACGGAGTGACAACTTAAAATATGAAACAGTATCAAAAGTTGAAATATTGAATTTTCTTTTGTCAAAATGAGACAAAAGAATAACTAAATAAGGATAAACATTTATATCATTATTTCTTCCATGAATTAAAGAAGTTATTGATAATTTAATTATACGTTACTTTATCCATTTCAAATTATTCATCGTGTTTCAATCTTGTACATTCCTACAGAAAAAATTGATAAAGGAAATGTAGTTTTATATATTCTATCTTACACACCCCTTACAAAAAATAAATATAAATAAGTAATTAATAAAATTATAAGAACAAATTAAATAATTTGTATTATCAATTAATATAGTACAATAATTTAATTGTTAAAAAGATCAAGTAAATTATAATTAATTTTTTTCACAAATTACATCACACAAGTATATTAGTAAAGAGTCATGATCTTATATTTTGATGCATGACCCTTTATTTTACAGTCAAAGAAGGAAAATATGTACTAAAAATGCATATCCTTCATGAAGATCATTCACCGTTGTTGTTCTAAAAAATATAAAAAGAATGCTTTGTTCATTCCTAAAGAAGTTGATCCCCCAAATCTTAGTCTGCCCATTCCTTGTATATCACATAATATTGTTTACTCCAATATTTTTCATATTTATAGATGACAAATGTAGGGATAGTCACAAAATTATAAGAGAATGTCTATAGTCAAGAATTAGATAAGTGCAAATCATGATATAAATGCATGAGAATATTAACATTTTTCTTGGATAATGTGACTTTCTGCTAATACATGAACCATATTAAATTGCTTGTAAATTTCAAAATAACCTTTAAAATTCATAAAAAGATCTATTTTTTTGTGCATTGAAACATTAATGATTGCGTGATAATTTAGTTTCTAAGCATAAGTAATTAGAGGAAGGTAATGCTAAATGACTAGAAAATTTGGCTAGAGTTTGGCCAGAAATTTAAAATTTTTTGTCACGCCCCGAGCCTACACCCTGGGCGGGACCGGCACCCGGAAACCATTGCTGGCCCCAAGCGAACCCTTGGCCTGGCCTTCTTAACTCAGCGGAAACTTAACTCAATAGAATAACTCCATGCCATGCAAAGACATAAAACAACTTAACTGATAAAAACTGGCCAAAAAGGCAACTCGTGTCTCAAAATAGAATATTTACATATATATATACATAGATGAGAGACTCAATAATAACTAACTGACTATCTATGAAGCCTCTAAGATACTGATATGGATGTTGGGACAGACCCCACAACATCGTAAATAAAACAAAACTAAAAGAACAAAACAACCGAGTCCTCCGGAAAGCAAGGAGGCTCACCACTGACTCTAGAGTGCTCAACTGGATCAACGGCGTGCAAGATGCTGACCCTGGGTACCTGTGTCTGCATCGTCATAAGATGCAGGCCAACTGGCATAAGTACATTGAATGTACGAGTATGCGAACTGGAAAGCTAAACCACAACTTAAGCTTGAAAGGAGTACAATAGAACACTTACCTTGGCTCTGTTCGACTCATGAATTATCGAACTCAATATATAAAGCAATAAGACACATGTAATATATAAAGCTTGTAAAACTCTTAGAACATGACGTAAAAATCATATTTATAATATCATGAAAATACCATGCTTCCTCTCATAGCCTACTAGTGCAATGCATGAATGAAGTCCCATACCCCCATCCACACTAAGCAGAACTCCTCGAGGAACCAAGCTCTTTCTACTGTGGGAGTTTCTCTAACCGACAAACCACCACTAAGAAACTAAGTGGTGATACAACGTTTTACCTCACGTTGCTCGAGGACCATCCTATACCTTGCCATGATATAGGAAGCTAGTGATACAACGTTTTACCTCACGTTGCCCGAGGACCATCCTATACCTTGTCGTGATATAGGAAGCTAACTTTACTAAGTGGATCCACTAGCTTAACTTACGGAATCATCTAAAAAGTATGACCTGTTAACTCCCATGTTGGCTACATGGTTCTTATGGAGAGTTGAGTTAATATGAACTCGCGTCCCCAATTCGGTGCTCGATACTACTCCCAAAAATATACTTTAGCTCATTAGTGTTTTAAACACATCTTTCTTTAGTTGAGATAATTACTCAAAATCTAGCCCAAAGGCTCACTTGGAAATGATGTTCCTTTTTCTTGAAAACTAGCCCAAAGGCTCTTTTGGAAATCATAGTTCCTTTCTTACTCAAATGTAAAAACATTTAGAAACTTCTTTGGGAATACATAGTTCCCTAATAACTTTTGAGAAATTAACTCAACTTTAAACTCTTGACTTAACTTGAAACTTGAGACTCTTTACTTAGCTTGAAACTCTAAGCTCTTTGCTTGACTTGACACTTGAGTCTAAAAATGAAGTTAAAACGTTCAATAAAGACTCTTGAACAACTTTACAACTTGCTTGACTTGCTTAACTTCTAAACTTAACTCTTAACTTCACTTGACTTCTAACTGCACTTGACTTGGAAACTAACTCTCCTTGAGTTGGATTATGAATTCAAGATGTTTGTTCACATGTTATGGATGAGTTCTTAACGTTTAGACGTACTTTGGAGTGTCGGAAACAACTATGAAACATAGGTACAATACCATGGAACATGCATGAGAAAGTGTGCAAAGAATAGGTGAACTTGGAGTCCTTGGCGCTCTGCAAGGCGAGGAGCGCTAGCCCTAAAACTTCAGAGGGACCCTGCTGGCGCTCTGCTAGGCGCAGCGCCCCAAGGGGGAAAGTTCAGAGCCCCTTGTGGGGCGCGCTGGCAGGCGCGACGCGCCAACCCCTTGCCCAGAAAACTCGACTTTTTCTCCCTTTTTTTCCAACTCTAAACTACCCTAACTTCAAGGGTTTCAATCTCAAACACTAAGGGGTCGTTTGGTAGAGTGTATAAGAATAATGCAAAATATGGTGCATTAGTAATGCTTGCATTAGTAGTGCTTGCATTAGTAATGCCTGCATTAGTTATGCAAGCATTATTTCTTATACATTGTTTGATTTGATGTATTAAAAATAACAAATCTTGCATAATTTCTATTAAAAAATATATGTTTACGAAAATACGCTTCACACTTTATTTATTTGTACACTTCCTTTGCAACAAAGTTAATTGCTAAAACATCAAAAAAAAAAAAAAAAAACTTTGCTAAAACATCATTAACTCTTCATTCTTCTTTTTCTTTTTTTCAAAAATAATATTAAATAGTTATACTATTTAGTCAAAATATTTTTGTAAAAAATTGGCAAAGATTTTTTTTTGTCTACATTGAAAACAAAGCATTTAGGTTGTCATCAAATACTAATAAAATACCGGAAAATAATGCAATCAACTCAAGAAAAAGATAGTAATTTACTTGTTCACATCTAATTATTACTTGGCTATTAAGATAAATCAACTAAGATCAGATTCTTTTACAACAAAAATTTTTACCTTCATTTTTTTTAAATCTTATTTTAAGGATGAATTTACTAATTAAGAAAAGCATAATGGATGTGAGAAAAGAATAAGTTTTGTTTTTTTGAGTTAATAAGTTGGGGTGAGGCAGTGGGCTGCTTAAAATTTATCGTCACAATAGTAAATTTTTTGATTAAATTATATTGAAATTAGATTTTTTTAAAGATACTTAAGAGGCCATAAAACCTATTAAGACACCAAATAAATTAAAAGACCCTAAAAAAAAATCAACATAAAAATAAAAACTTATGACAACGAAGAAAATGAAAAGACTTTAAGGGTAGTTTTGTAATTATTTAATCTAATGCAAGTGTTAAAATGCTATGTATTACTAATACTAGAATTTCTTGGTATTAGTAATACACAACTTAATACACAATAGAGTGTATAACTAATGCTTGCATTAATTATACATGACATGAAAAAGTATACCAAACAAAGTATTGCTAATACACACATCTAATGCATGCATTATATTCCTAATACACTCTACCAAACGACCCCTAAGAATCATAAAATCCCTCAATACACAAGAGATTCAACTCAAAACACAACCAAATCATGCCCCAAATCCACAAGGAACTCCAACAACACAATCAACAACACAACCAACAACTTCAACAAACATAATCAACCTTTTCTCAATAATAAAAAGAGCTTGGTGTGTGGGGAAAGGATCAACCCAACACTAAGAACTCACATACCTATTAGGGATCACCCCCGACGATATCCACGACGATCCTTGACGAAAACTCCTTGCTTGATCTTCTCTTTCTCCTCTTCTTCTCCTCTTCACTCTCAAGCCCTAGCTCTCACTCTTTTAAAATGGGACAAAAATGATCCAAAATAAGCCTAACACAACAATATCACCCCAAAAGAAATGGCTAGGGAAAAGACCAAAATGCCCTTAAAATTTCCGGACGGATTCCCTGCCAACTGCCCAACTTTCAAATGGCATAACTCGCTCATACAAACTCGGAATCGAGTAAACTCGGTGGCGTTGGAAAGATCATTCCACAAACTTCGCAACCATAACTGGAACTACACCTAACTCATCCTGACCTAGAAGTTATGACTGCTCAAAGTTTGCCAAAAACTCACCTTTTCCATACTTGGCCAAATTTCCAGATTTTTAAAATTCTTTCCAAAAAGAAAAATTTCCAATTCTAGGCCTCTTTATAGTTATTTCAAATCGCCGGATGTTACAATATCTCCCCCTTGGGAACATTCGTCCTCGAATGAGATTACTCTTACAAGGCTAAGGGTGTAACATCAATTCAATCACCCAACAAGCAATCATGCAAACAACAACAACCACTACATGCTCACTATAATCAAAGAGCACTAAAAAGGAATTTAGTACCTTAATCTGCATTTCCTCCAGATTCAAAGAGATGGGGATATCTCTTCTTCATGTCCTCTTCGGCTTCCCAAGTAGCTCCCTCAACTAATTGGGTCCTCCAAAGGACCTTGACTGAGGCTACCTCTTTCGTTCTCAATTTGCGAACTTGGCGGTCTAGAATCTGAGCTGGAATCTCCTCATAAGATAAGCTATCCTCGATCCTAATACTTTCAGTCGGCAGGATCAATGAAGGATCACCTATGCACTTTTTCAACATAGAGATGTGAAATACCGGATGAACCGCTGCTAGTTCCTGTGGTAACTCCAACTCATAAGCAACATTGCCAATCCTCTTGGCTATGCGGTAAGGTCCAATATACCGAGGACTAAGTTTCCCCTTCTTACCAAACCTCATAACCCCTTTCATGGGTGAAACCTTCAAATATACCTAATCATCTACTTCAAACTCTAACGCCCTTCTCCTAACATTAGTGTAGGATTTCTGGCGATTCTGTGCTGTTCTTAACCTCTCTTGAATCACTTTCACCTTCTCCAAAGCTTGGTGAACTAAATCTGGTCCTATCAACCCTGCTTCACCAACTTCAAACCATCCAATATGAGATCTACATCTTCTCCCATAAAGAGCTTCGTATGGAGCCATCTGGATGCTAGAGTGATAACTGTTGTTGTAGGCAAACTCTATGAGAGGTAGGTGCTCATCCCAACTCCCTTTGAAATCGATCACACAAGCCCTCAACATATCTTCTAAAGTTTGAATAGTGCGCTCTGCTTGCCCATCAGTCTGAGGATGAAAGGCAATGCTTAAGTTCACCTTGGAACCCAAGCCCTTCTGAAAAGATTTCCAGAACTGTGCAGTAAACTGTGCACCTCTATTTGAAATAATGGAGACTGGGACTCCGTGAAGTCTCACTATCTCTTGAATATACAACTTGGCATAATCTTCTGCTGAATGGGTAGTCTTTACCGGTAGAAAATGAGCTGACTTTGTCATTCTGTCGACAATCACCCAAATAGAATCATGCTGTCTGCGAGACCTTGGCAACCCTGTGATGAAATCCATATTGATCATTTCCCACTTCCATTCCGGAAGTTCTATCCTCTAAGCCAAACCACCGGGGCTTTGGTGTTCAACTTTCACTTGTTGGCAATTCACTTAGTATCAAATTCAGCAATGTCCTTCTTCATGCCATTCCACCAATAAACTTCTCTCAAGTCGCAATACATCTTTGTGGAACCTGGATGAATGGAATATCTGGAGCTATGAGCTTCCTCCATAATCCTCTCTTGGAGTCCATCCACCATAGGTACACACAATCTTCCTTGGTATCTCAATACACCATCCCCCCCTTGTTCAAAAGCTAATACTCTTTGCTTTTGAACATTTGCCTTTAACTCAAGCAAAATGGGATCTTGGTCTTGTTTCTCTTTCACTTCTGACATCAATAATGACTCGACCCCGTTCGTCACTGCTATACCTTTTTTTGTGGAATTCGTAAGTCTGACTCCCAGGCGTGCCAGTCTGTGCACATATTTTGCTAACTCTCTTCCCTTCTTTAATATGGGTGGTGCTACCCATAAACAACCTGCTTAAAGCATCAGCAACAACATTAGCCTTACCTGGGTGGTAAAGAACACTCAGGTCATAATCTTTGAGTAATTCTAACCACCTCATCTGCCTGAGATTAAGCTCTTTCTGGGTGAACACATATTGAAGACTCTTGTGATCAGTAAATACATCAACATGCACACCATACAAGTAATGACGCCAAATCTTCAAAGCGAACACTACCGCAGCCAACTCTAAGTCATGGGTTGGGTAGTTCTTCTCATGAACTTTAAACTGTCTGGAGGCATAAGCTATAACCTTTCCATTCTGCATTAAGACACAACCCAAACCAACTCTGGATGCATCACAATACACCACACAACCTTGAGTACCTTCTGGTAAAGTCAAAACTGGAGCTGTAATCAACCTCTTTTTCAATTCCTGAAAGCTTTTCTCACAAGCTTCAGACCATTGAAATTCACTGTCTTCTGAGTCAACTTTGTCAAAGGAGATGCAATAGATGAGAACCCCTCAACAAACCTTCTATAATAGCCAGCTAATCCCAAGAAACTCCTAATTTCAGTTGGAGATGTGGGTCTACACCAATTCTGCACTGCCTCAATTTTCCGAGTGTCAACTTTAATTCCATCACCGGACACAATGTGGCCTAGGAATGCCACAGACTTAAGCCAAAACTCACACTTAGAGAACTTGGCATACAACTCCTTATCTTTTAAAGTCTGAAGAACTTTTCTGAGATGACTAGCATGATCTTCTTCATTCCTTGAATAGATTAATATGTCATCAATGAAGACGATAACAAACATTTCTAAATAAGGTTTGAAGACTCTATTCATAAGGTCCATGAAAGCTGCCGGTGCATTGGTCAACCCAAAGGACATGACTAAAAACTCATAATGACCATATCTGGTTCTGAAAGTTGTCTTTGGAATATCACATTCCCTTACTCTTAACTGATGATATCTTGATCTGAGATCAATCTTTCAAAAACAGGTGGCATCCTGAAGCTAATCGAAAAGATCCTCAATCCTTAGAAAAGGATACTTATTCTTGATGGTAACCTTATTCAACTGGCGGTAATCTATACACATCCTAAGGGAACCATCTTTCTTTCTCACAAACAAGACCGGAGCGCCCCAAGGTGAGACACTTGGTCGAATGAAACCCTTATCTAGGAGATTTTTCAACTTCTCTTTCAACTCTGTCGGTGCCATTCTATATGGCGGAATAGAGATAGGATGAGTATCTGGAATGAGATCTATACCGAAATCTATTTCTCTCTCAGGAGGAATTCCGAGTAGATCATCTGGAAAAACATCTGGAAACTCTCTTACTATAGGAACTGACTGAAAATGAGGTATCTCAACACTAGAGTCATTAACTCGGACTAAGTGATAGATACAACCCCTTGAAACTAACTTCCTTGCCTTAAGGTACGAAATAAAACGACCCTTAGGCACTACTGAACTACTACTCCACTCTAAGACTGGCTCATTCGAAAACTGAAACTTGACCACTCGAGTTCTACAGTCTAATGATGCATAACATGCATGAAGCCAATCCATACCTAGAATGACATCGAAATCTACCATGTCTAACTCAACCAAATCAGCCATGGTGCTTTTGTGATTGATGGAAACAGGACAATCACGATAAACTCTTTCTGCTAGAATAGACTCCCTAACAGGTGTAGAAACACAAAAGGGTTCACAAAATCTTTCAGGAAGAACATCAAACTTATTTGCAACATAAGGATTTACAAAAGATAAACTTGCTCCTGGATCTAACAAGGCATACACATCAAAAGCAAAGACTTTGATCATACCAGTGACAACGTTTGGAGAATTCTCTTGCTCATGACGACTTGTAATGGCATATAGGCGATTTTCTCCTCCACTGGTACTAGAAGTAGCTCCTCTAGGTGTCGTCCTGTCTGGGGGAGAAACTGATGAAGATTGGGCCATACTGCCCAGATTTCCACTACCTTGCTTGTTCTTTGGACACTCCTTCATGAAGTGACCCTCTTGTCCACACTTAAAGCAACTTGTCTGGCCTTGACGACACTTCCCTGGATGGACTCTACCACACCGAGCACATGCAAGACCCCGGTTACTTCCTTGTGCTATACTATTCTGAGACTGTGCAGGCTCAGCTCTGAAGTTCTGCGAATTTTGTCCCGCGCACTCACTTTTATTTTTGGGTGCAGGTGCACTAACAAAAGATGGAGCAGGTCCCCTTTGCCTTTGTTGAAAGGACGGACGGTTCGCATTACTTTTCTGCTGCCCGGACTCACTACTGGTCTTAGCTTTCTTATTTCTGAACTCTTCTCTGTCTCTCAGCTTTTCTTCCTCAACTTGCTGCACATAGACCATCAACCTTGATATGTCCATGTCCCGGATAAGCATTGCAGCCCTACCTTCCTTACTCGACAACCGAGACAGCCCAGCAACAAACAAACTCATTATATTCCTCATATCTGCAACCATCTTCAGAGCATAGCGGGATAGTTGGGTGAACTTCAAACTATACTCATGAACACTCAAAGACTCCTGCTTAAGTGTGAGGAACTCACGTACCTTGGCCTCTTTCAATTCTCGAGGAAAGAAATGCCCCAAGAAAGCTTCCTCAAAACAGGCCCAACTCGCAGGTGGTGCATTCTTAACTTTGCCCCCTTTCCACTGGTCGAACCAAGCTCTAGCAACATCCTTCAATTGATACGCAGTTAGTTCAACCCGCTCAGTATCTGCCACATTCATCACATCAAAAATCTTCTTCAACTCCTCAATGAAGTGCCCTGTATCCTCAGTAGTGCTCGAACCCATGAAATTCGGAGGATTCATCCCCAAGAACTCACGAATCCTTGAAGTGTCAGCTCCTCCCTCATGTCTAGCTCCCCTCTGCTGACCAATCTGATTAGTTACAGCTTGACTCAACATGCTAATTATCTCCCTGAACTCGGCATTAGAAACTTCCCCTTGTGGTTGCACTACCGGTGCATAAGGCAACTTTTGCTCATCAACATAACGTCTAGAAAGATGCCCTCTGCCAACTCTTCGTGGAGGCATGACTATCTGAAAACACGCGCAAGCACAGATTAGAAAGAAACTTTTTAGAGATCAACTCTAACGCACGAGATGGGTGTGAAAGAAGTGAGAAATCTTCCTAAATGTTGCAACCTCCCAATTATAGATGTGGCGCGCTTCACACCGATAACTAGGACCCTACAGACACGACTTCATAGACTCCCTAGGACTCTTGAACTCTGTGCTCTGATACCAAGTTTGTCACGCCCCGAGCCTACACCCTGGGCGGGACCGGCACCCGGAGACCA
>JAJOOF010008506.1:0-30161 GCA_029582545.1 Solanum lignicaule | reverse complement strand
GTTCCTTGTTAAAAAATATGCGGACTCATGCTGCAATTTTGATCTGCACAACCTTCCATTATCTTTCTTATTATCAGTGTAGTCCTTTATCCCCATTCCAATCCTCTTTTTCTTTTTTGATCAGTCCCAATCCTCTTTATTTCTTCATGAAATATATCAAGGTTGTGAACTATATCGAAGACTCTATCCCTGAGTTTTTATTCCTTTGATGCTACCTTTTCTTGTTAAATTAAGCCAAATTGGGGTTGGACTTGCTGTACTTCAAAGAATTAGCTTCTTAAGTCATTTTTCTTTTAGTTTCCCCAGCTGTGTGCTCTTCCAACGATAGGTAGAGCAAGGAGTATATATCATTATTGACACATGCATGTCCTTGAATATAGAGAATGCGGATGCATAACTGTGAGCCTTCTGAATTTCGCCCAGTTACTTCTCTGTTTATATTGGTCAAGTTTCACATATTCTGTGAAATGCTTAAACAGTGTTGGAGCTTATTCATGGAGTTAATTAAAGAAACATATGTTTTTACATTTACCACCTGAAAAAAGAAAACATGAGTTTCACTAGTAATTCTATGAGGGCTTGTACACATCCATTTTAAGATATCATCCGTTCCACTTGGCTAATCTTAAAACTAAGGCATGCAATCTGCTAATTTTCCATCATCTTGCAGAAGCATTAGAATTTTTTTTTTCTTTTAAGCTAGTGATGTAAGAGCCTTTTTTTTTTCCAATTTGACTTGTCTTTCATCTTTTAGAAGAAATGACAGTAACTTTTCCTGGTAGCTTCTTCTTTTGTTGGGCACTATTTAAGTTTAGGATAGGGGCTTAGGAGTTTTCTTGGTTGATAATGGCTCAAAAATGATAGATGAGTTCTTCATAAGAAATTACACTAATTATAGAACTAAGCCAGAGTCAAAGTATGTAAAACAAATAATGATTGGCTCTACCCACGGTTATCTAACAAGTTATTGCAGCCGTTGATATTAGTAGGTATTTCGTCTCATTACACAAAAAGAAACAAGTATTCAATATATTTTTGCTTTCATTCCATACTATCCACAATTTTTTTTTTGAGAAAAGTAACTGTTAGTCTATATTTATCCACAGGTATACTACCTCAAAAGTGTAGTTCCCTTCCAAAAGTGTTATAATTACATAGGATCCTGATACTACCAAGTTACAACCAGTCTGTAGTTGTGTTGATTGCTTCTGAGTTATCTAGGACTACTAGTTTACACCAAAAATAATTCAGAGCTAAACAGTTAAATTTAAATCATTTTATGCTGCTCTGCTTTCCTTCAAAACATCTCTTGTTCCTCTCTAGCCATATTGTCCACCATATACAAGATGGGTCAATCTTCCATCTCTCCTCCTTTCTTCCTGCATTTCCATCCCTATTCCAGCACTTCAAAACCTCTTTGATCCTTCCTGATTTCACCCATCTGATCTCTCTCATGTTGGTGAACATTTGCCACAGCGGGTTTGTTCACTTGCAGTCTTGCAGTGTAAGAAGAGACGGTTGACTGTCTCTCCTTGCTCTTCACACAAAAAGCACCTGGAACACAGGTGAAAACCTCTTTTGTTCAAGTTCTCATGTGTCAAAACTGCCTCCTTAGCTAGCAACCAAGTAAAACTTTACTTTATAGGGTATCTTAGTTTAAAATATCATCTTCCAAGGCCATTCTACTACCTCAATGCCAACTGTATTGAGATCTTCATAGGCTGAGTTAACAGTGAAACACCCTTTGCTCCCCACTTTCCGTATCATCTCCCCCAGACAGGTTACTAGATTGTGCTAGGGTGACATGAAACTCAGCTATTCTACACATCTCCTAATCATTTAAATTTCTCCTGAAGTGTAAATTCCACCCCTCATCATTCCATAATTCTGCTACAGTTGTATTTGACATAGGTTCCAGAGGTCAGGAAACCTTTGGCTTAGTGAAACCTGGCCAAACCATCTGTCCTTCCAGAAAGCCACCTTTCTGCCATTTCCCACCTTGCAGCATGATCTTTCTAGCACCAGATCCCATAAATCACTGATGGATCTCCATACACTAGATCCATATGGAGATGATACCTCTGTCGTTATCCAGTTACCTCTCATTCCATATTTTGCAGCAATCACTTCCTTCCACAATGAGTTCTCAGCAGATGCGAACTTCCATAGCCACTTCATCATTAGGCTTTGGTTCTAAAACTTCATGTTTTTGATGCCCACACCCCCAATCTTCTTGCTTATGTTCATTTCTTCCTATTTGACAAGATGATACTTCCTCTTATCTTCATTTCCTAGCCAAAAGAAGGTTCTTCTATCACACCAGCTGGTGCTGGGAAAACAAACATCATGTAACGTAGGGCATCCAACACACTGTTGATCATAGTCAATCTCCCCCCCTAAATAAGTATTGGCTATTCCAATTTGCTAATTTTCTCTCACACTTCTCTATCACTCCACTCCAAATGCTCATTGACTTACTTTTTGCACCTAAAGGCATGCCCAAGTAGATGGTGGGTAGCTCCTCTACTTGTCCCCCAATGTAATGGCCAGATCTTCAATTTGTACCACTTCATTAATGGGTAGATATAGCTTTTCCCCCAATTTATATGAAGGCCTGCAACAACTTAAAAAATTATGAAAATGGCTTAACTCAGAAATCGTTCCCTCACTGCTTCATAAAAACTAAGGTGTCATCTGTAGGTGAGTGATTTCTAAGTTGTTTCCTGCCCTGTTGTGCAAGCCTCTGATACAATCATTGGCCTTTGCTGTGTTGATTAGGTTACTCATCCAATGAACAAGAAAGGTGAGAGTGGACCCCCCTGCCTCAAACCCCTTTGAGAAGGGAAAAAACCAGTGGGACTTAAAGTAATAAAAACTTGAAATTTGACTGTACCGATACAATATTTGATCCACCTTATCCATTTAGACCCAAAACCCATCTTCTGTCCAGTTTACACTTTACATAGTGTGTCTGGCTGTTTGCTCTTCACTCTTGAATCCACCAGTTCATTTGCTATCACCAGTGCATCCATAATCTGTCCCCTTAATAAAAGCCATCTGTTGTCAACAAGTTTGTGAATTGACTTTTTTCAATCTTTATGCCAACAGTTTTGAGATGATCTTGTACACTCCCCCAACCAGAGGGTCTGAAATCATTCAGTTCAATTACCCCCACTTTTTTAGGAATAAGTGCGACAAAGGTGGCATTAATGCTCTTCTCAAAACATCCTCTAGCATGGAAGTTTTGGACAACGGCTACCAACTAATGTCTGATTATGTCCCAACAATGACCGAAGAAAGCCGTTGTATAGCCATCTGGTCTAGGGGCTTTGTCCCCTGCACATGCTTTGATACTCTCTAGACTCTAGTATTTTCTCAGCTTCAAAAGATGCCTCCAAGAAGCTGCCATCTATTACATCAATTCTGGGGCAACCTCTCATGTCTAACTGTAGTCTCCACTCTCCTGATTGTGTATATAACCTCTCATAGTATTCAACAATTTCTTTCTTAATTTCTTCAGGTTCGGTAATCTCAACTCCATTGACTTTCAATTTATCAATGGTGTTGACTCTTCTATGTTGGTTTGCTGTTCTATGGAAAAAACTTGTGTTTCTATCTCCTTTCTTAAGCCACAAGGTTCTGGATCTCTGGCTCCAAGCTATCTCTTCATGCTTGGCCATGTCCTCAAACTTCATAGTCAATGCCAACCTAGAAGCTATTTACCCTTCCACAAGAGATCTCTGTTCTTGTATCTCTTCCAGATCATCTAGTTGATTCAACACATTGGCTTTTGCATTTTCAGATTTCCTCGAGTGGTTTTGCTCCATTCTTTCAGCGTTCCCTTTAGGGCCTTTAACTTTGCCATTAGAACATAATCAGGCCTGCCAGTGCAATTAAAAGACTCTCACCAATCCCTGACCTTAGCATTGAACCCCTCTGTATGAAGCCACCAGTTTTCAAACTTGAAATATGAGTTTGATTGCCCCCAATCTCCACACTGTAACAATAGAGGTGAGTGATCTGACCTACTCTACTGAGAACAGACTATCCACAAATTCATACCATCTAATTCTCACAACAGCCAAATCATGCTTTACAATAAAGCATCAAGAAAGAATGTCCACGAGTTCTTGAATTTGTGGAGTTTACCTTGCTATTCGAACTCTGGTAACCGTAAAAGGTCTGTATTTTATTCATTTGGTGTAAATAGGAAATTTCCTGTTGCAGAGATTGTTTCTTAGTGTGTATTTGACTACTTGTGCATAACTTCCTTTGCTATACACATATAATAGTGAAATATGATTTGTCAAAAAGAAAAAAAACTGTAGTTCTATAAATAGTTCTAGGTTGATTAGCAATAGCTGCTGATCCATGGCTAGTGTACACAAACTCTGACTTAGTAGTATGGATCATCAAATCTAGCATGTCTGACTTCTTGCAGTTATTTGTTGATTTTACTATCACAGGGTCACTGTCAACTTTGGGAAGCGTCCATTTGTTTTTGATCTTAAGGTAAAGATCTTTCTTTTTTTATTTAGTTGAATAGTTCTCCTTTGCTTTGCCATGTAATTGGGCTTTTTACCTTCTCTGGGTGGGGCTGTTGTTGGTCTCCTCTACTATTAATTATGCTTGTGATGCTGCATTGCTGTGTGCTTCCATTTTGAAGTCAATCTCAAACAGACAGTAGATGCTGATTGTTACTACTATGTATCAGTCCTTAAATATGACAAATGCATGTTTGTACGCTCATCTTTCTGCCTTGGGTAGGTTATGGTCTGTGACAACTTCTCTTGCTTGTCCGTTCATTGCTGCTGATTCATAAGATATGTCTATCAATTGTTAGTTGAAATACAGTTGCTGGTCTGTGTTACAGGAAACAAATTGAAAGCACTATTACAGAAATCAGGGGATAAAAGCATGTAAACATAATTTAAGTATTAATCCACTGTGGTTTTTGCTTTCTTTGTTTAGGCATATGAAGCGCAGGAAAGGGCAAAGCAGCATTCAACTATTGAAAAATTGTCTATACCTCAGAATGCCAGTTATGGGTAAGTACTCCCTCCGTCTGATTGCTACAACTATAATTTTTAAATAAAGATAAGGGGTCCTATTAGTAAATATAATATTTTGCTGAATTTTAGAACTTAAGAAGAATAAAGCAGAGTGTTAGAATACTTCCTCTCTAGTATAATATTCAGCAAGTAATAAACAGTGAAGAGAAAGAAGGTTTGATCCAAGGGAAGTGGATAACATTTTAGCATGGATTGACAAAGTGGCCTAGGGTGTACTTAATGGTCAATGAAGTGGGGGAAAACCATGAGATCTTAGAATCATGTCTTGGTGGAGTAAATAACCATGAAGTGAGATTTTCCAGCTGTCTAAGCCTTGGTGGTCACTGGTCAAAGATGCCCGGTACTTGCATTTGATGGAATGTAGCATGTACCAAGTGGAATAGTTGAGGTGTGCTCAAGTTGGACTGGACACCACCGTGAAAAAAAGGTAGGACAATGAATGAAGCTCATTGAAGTTACTATATCTATTTTCTTCCAGACAAAAGGGGTGCATGATTTTTGTATTGTCTCAATTTAGATTTGAAGATAAGGGTAGATAACGAAGTCTTAAAACACATTGAAGAAAAAGGAAAATGCTGATCATACGCGCTATAAACATATTATGCTGAGTCTATAGATGCATATAGAACATCTGTACTTTGCAGCAGTGTCTTTACTGTATCACATATCCAGTTATTGTCCTCATATGGTTTTGGTAAGATATGAGGCTGAATGAGTTTAAGACGTGGCCACTTGTAGGTTCAGACTTCAAGTAAATATACCCAACAATCCAAAGGTGATTACCCTTTTTTAGAATTATTGTAATATTCTCTAATAAACTATATAAAAGGTAATAATAATGCTCCAAAGAAACATACCTTTTAAAAAAAGAAAAAAAAATGCTCAAAAGACATTGTTCATTATTGTTAGAGCATTTATCTGGAGCAAGTATTAGTTATGTTGTGAGGCATGAGATTTAGAGAAGGAATGTATCAGTTCATATTCAAAATTGTATTGGGTCAGGATTGTCATTTTTGAGAGAAAAGTTAAGCCTCCATGGTTCAACGGATCTTTTAGACTAACCACATGGTTTGACCTATACATTTTTGGGAATTTTTGAAGATGGGACTTGCTAGAATTGTATTAGGTATATATAATCCTACTTAGAATAGGAATAGTATATAGTGTCCTACTTAGAAAAGGATTGTATTGTAGTGTCCTAGTTGGAAAAGGAGTGTATTGTAATGTCTATAAATAGGGTCTCTCTAATAATGTTAGAGACAACAATTCAGTAATATTCTTTTTATATATTTCTCACATGGTATCAGAACCTCTACGATCTTGGTAAACAATCAAAGAGCTTTCGCTGCCGGCGGGCGACTATTACCTATATATGCCGTCCGTCTGGCCAACGACTATGTTAGTAAAAGTTGTAGCACCGTGCCATCTTTTTGGTGACTACTTTTTCATATTTAATTTGTGTAGCATCGTGCCATCTTTTCGGTGACTACTTTTTCATAATTAATTTGTGTAGCACCGTGCCATCATTCCGGTGACTACTTTTTCATATTTGATTTGTGTAGCACCATGCCATCATTCCGGTGACTACTCTTTCATATCCTATATGTGTAGCACCGTGCTATCCTTTCGGTGACTACTTTTTTTATATCTGAGGCTTAGCACCGTACATCTCTTCAGACTACTTTTCATATTTAATTTGCGTAGTACCGTGGATTTTTTCGAACTACTTTCTCATATCTAAGTTGCATTGCATCGTGTTTCTTTTCGGTGACTCCTTGATTTGATTTGCATAGTTCCATTCGTCTTTTTAGTGACTCCTCAAATCTGATTTGCATAGGGTTGTGCCATCATTCGACCCTACCATATAAATTCTCTTTTTCAGTAGGGTCGTGCCATCATTCCGACCCTAGCCATATTATTTTTCTTTTTCAATAGGGTCGTGCCATCAATTCAACCTTCCCTATATAATTTCTATTTTCTAGTTGGGTCGTGCCATCATTCCGACTCTACACATAATTTTATTTCTTAGATTGTGACCACTTCCAACCATCAAATCTAATACTCCAGTATATGAGCATGTTTCGGCCAATTTTTCGGTGACTTTCTTGTTTAGTATCGACTCATCTATTGATTCCAACATGATCCATATGCTTTATACTAGATTTTGAGCACTTTCCGGCGACTGCTGCATTGTGAAGAAGTCTACTTGGAGCAACCACCTAATTTCGTTGCTCAGGGAGTTTAGTAGCTTTGTATGTCGATTACGTAAGTCACTCTATGGTCTGAAACAACCTTACACTGTACTTTTATCACTTTGTGTTTTATTGGCATTATGCATTAAATTCAGTATTTCATGATAAACCAAGCACATTGAGATTGACTGACATTATGCATCAAATTCAGTATTTCATGAGAAGACTAAACACATTGAAATTGACTGTCAATTTTGTGAAGTCGAGTGATCAACTTGCAGATATCTCACCAAGCTCCTCATCGGTCCTCGTATTAATTACATTTGTAACAAGCTAGATACATATGATTAGTATGCACTTGCTTGAGGGGGAGTGTTGGAATTGTAATAGGTATATATAATCCTACTTAGAATAGGAATAGGAATAGGAGTAGTATATAGTGTCCTACTTAGAAAAATATTGTATTGTAGTGTCCTTGTTGGAAAAGGAGTCTATTGTAATGCCTATAAATAGGGTCTCTGTAATAATGTTAGAGACAACAATTCAATAATATTCTTTTCATATATTTCTCACAGGACTATATATTTAAATGTGCTTAATCGGGCATCACAAATAATTTTCGATAATTGAAACACCAAAGTCATAATTTCTTTTGATAGTCAAAATCAAAGATAATGAAAGAAATAGTGCTAGACTGGTAGTACATCTTTGGTGAGCTACATTAGAGTCTTCCAGATATCGGGTGAGTGTGCCTTTTAATATTTACGATGTGGATTCCCAGGAGGGCGAAGCTATTAAGTAAGTAGATTTGAGTTATTTTTACCTTATGTTCTGCTGGAAATCTTAATTCTGACCTGAAAGAAATGGAGCGGTGAAGTGTTCAGACTATGTTGAATTAGCAGAGTAATTAAAACACTTCTGTTACAAATGTTAGTTTTTTTCTACACATTGCATGCCTTTACTGTTGGAAATGCATTTCTATTTTTTAACGTGTTTTCAACTAACAGGATTGTTCGCGCATATTTACAACATTATGGATATGAAGATACACTGAAAACGTTTGATGTTGAAAGTAGAAGTACTCTTCCACCCATCTCTTTTGTTCAAGAAAATGGCTTTGCAGAGGACATCAATGTGTATTCATTAAATCAGAGAAAGGTTCTTCGTCAGGTATGAAATGTGGAAGCATCTTTTTTCTACCATGATAAATAATGTTAATGGGTGATACCATGACATACACATTAGTCACTTGGTTTTTGTTGCTGTCGGTGCCTGCACAACCACTTTCTTTTCCCTTTTTTCAGTGGCTGGATTGAGAGAATTTGATCGATCTTTCACTTCTTTTATTTCCTCCTCTACTGTTTCTTACCCCTTGTAAAAGAAACCACGAAAAATATATAATGGAAAGAGGGAGGAAGAAAGACAAATTGGGTGGGATTAGTTATTATTCTGGACGGGTAGAAAATTAAACAGGTAAATAAGAGTGCTCTTTGTATAGTGTGAGAGAAGCTCTGTTGGCTGGTGAAAAAATCTTCTATGTTGTGTATATCTTATCCCTTCTCTTGTGCTTTTATTAAACATGAAGGACTGGATATCGTTCAACTCTCCTCTCGTTTTCCCTTTTATCACATGGTTCCTAAGAAAAAAACTATTCTAGAAAGGACGCAAATTTTCCCTCTTTTCTGCTGCTTTCTTGCTATTAACTAGTTTCAATAGTTGATGGAAGTGGAAATAACTAACTGAACAGTTTGTCAAGACAAAGAAAGTCATCTGGTGAAAGAATACAGGTGCTGGTTCTGAATGGAAGTGGATAAGAGAAGAATTATATAAGCTTTGAGCAATGTGATGAGCTATGAATTAGAAAAGATGGAGACAATATTAGGTGATATCAGTGTCTAATTTTTCAGTCGTGAGTTCAGTCTGGAATTTTGATATTCAATGAATTTTTGGTTACTCGTCACTTAGTGGTGCTATTGAGGATGATTCCCTTCACGCAAATAGCTTCCTTTCTCTCTTTTAAGTGATCCAAATGTGAAATCTTTTGATCTATGCCCTTTTTTCCACTTCAAATATCTTGACGAAACATTAGTTTAACTTTTGGAGGATATTTCAGATGGTCTTTCCTTCAATCCCTTTTAAGAAAAAATCTATAAGGTTGAAGAAAATATATATATAAAAAAGATATAA
The DNA here is from genome assembly GCA_029582545.1 of Solanum lignicaule. Lineage (NCBI taxonomy): Eukaryota > Viridiplantae > Streptophyta > Magnoliopsida > Solanales > Solanaceae > Solanum > Solanum lignicaule. The sequence continues at coordinate 20,710 of JAJOOF010008506.1, read as the reverse complement.
ACATATCAGTAATGGAAGCTTTCGTACACATTAGAGTTTTAAGACTATTGACAAGTGAAGGAATATCTTTACTCAGCCTTTTGGCTGAGATCTAGTGTAGTGTTTGTTCAGAACCTGTTTGGATTGGCTTAAAAGTTGGTCAAGCTTACCTTCAAGTTATTTTTAGCTCTTGAAAGTATTTGACAAGGTTAAAAATAACTTAAAATAAGTTTAAAATGACTTGAAAAAAGTTAAAAACCAAAAGTAGATCTCTCCCTACATTTTATTTTGTGACTTAGAAGTCATATATGTTTGACTTTTTATTTTTTGACTTAAAAGCTAATTTTTTTAAGCCAATCCAAATGGGCTCTCAGTTTAACGATTTTTACCAAGTGAAGGAATATCTTAGTGGAAGAAACCCTACACATCCGACCATAAGATTGAGTGTTTGAATTATCCGGGAGTAAAGCATGGGTTTACCATATTAAAAGATTGGAGGTATTTTCTCTTTGACAAAGCAAAGTTAACACATAAATGTAGTCTCTGGTAAGATATAGTATCCAAAACTTCCGTTCTGCTGGACGGGTTAGTTGACGAACAACCAGTAAATTTTACCTTCTTTTATTGTTCTCTTCTTGCTAAATACTAGTTTTGGTTGGTTTCTGATCTGCACAAAACAATGTAATTAACTCTCCTCCCCGAGCGCAGTCCAAAAAAAGTTCATTATAGCACTTCCATCTGTCGACTTTTTAATCCCTTCAACCTGCTATATGTAATTGTCATTTTGCTGACGTAGAAATGATACTTATAGGAATGTCTTTGTTGTTTAAACAGCTAATTCGGAGCGGTCAAATTGGTGATGCCTTTGGTAAACTAAGAGAGTTGTATCCACAGATAGTCCAGGTAATTTTCTGTTGACTGATATTGTCAAACATCATATAACTCCTATTGCAACTTCATTCACCTCCCTTGACCTTCTTGCACAAGATGCTGTTGAAGTTCCATACTTGATGTGTATTGATGTATAATTTTGCATCCTTAAGTATCTATACACAATTCATGCTCTTTGTTTTCTACTTTCTACTTTAATTCTATTTTTCTCAAATCTTACCTTCTTTTGTTTTGAGAAAAAAATCTTACCTTCTTTTGTTTCTTGACATTACTTTAATAGATATATATGTTTACAGTCAACTTATTCCTATCTAATGTTGTGTATATAGTATTTTTCCTCCTTTCTGTACCTTCTTGGTACTTTTTTTATATTACTTTACTCTATAATTTTTTTTGTGTGTATATACATAAGATGTACATGTGGGATATGGAATTTCCCTTTTTTGTTTGTTTGTTTTATTTATTACTCCAGATTGTTTCTTGAATATCACAAGAAAAATTAGGACACTTACAAAAATTATTAATTAAGGAATTCTCCAGAAATGTAAATATATAGTACCTATTATCTCTGTTGTGCTGAACTATTCAGAGGAACATTCACAAGAATTTCTATATGCTTAAGAAAAGGAAGAAAAAGAACTACTACATTACCGAAGCTTGGGGAATCTTAGTAGCTTAGTTGGTTGGCTACCTGAACTCCCACCTTGTTGGTGAGGGTTCGATTCCCCACATTGTAATCCTCTCTCCCATTTCCCCTTCCTCACCCCCAACTTTAAAAATAAAAATAAAAATAAAATTCATTACCAAAGCTTGTCTTAATTTAACTACTTTCGAAATAAAGTTACTTAAAAAATTGTATAAATTATCAATCAAGCTACTTTCGAAATATAGTTACTTAAATAATTGCATATATTATCAATCAAGCTATTTGAATGTGTGGATCACATGGTACTTGTATCAGTAAGCTATATGAGTTTTAAGTTAAAAACACATCACTTTAACACCTAAAACTGGAATGTATCAATAAATTATGTGATATATCACAATTTTCTTATGAACAATTATTCCTTATAAGAGAGGATGCTGTAGAAATTTTCTAAGATGTTCTTGCTTTCATCATTTTGTTATTTTCTTCTTTGTATTTATCTATCGGAAACAGCCTCTCTACCTTCACGAGGTCGGGGTAAGGCTGCATACACACCACCCTCCCCATACCCCACTTGTGGGATTACACTAATAGTTTGAAAACTATAGTTTGAATTACACTACAATAGTTTGAATTACACTACAATAGTTTGAAAATCAATTATAGAGCGTCAAAACTTAGAATTGTTGTTGTTGCAAGTTATTAGCAATTCGATCAAGTGCTAAATGTTTTAAACTTCAATACACCTCTATCAAATCTTCTCAAACAAACAGCTTCATTTTAATACCAAAGAATAACTCAAATTAGAGAAATTTGAAGTTGCTGTCATTAAAGCTTATTACGTATTGTTTCCTGATGTTTTTCCTCTTCTTTCTTCCGTAGCCTTCAATGAAAGTAGTTTAAAGTTGAAGGGAAGTCTTTTGCAGATATATATGGCACTCTAATTCTATGGTTGACATTTAGCTTTTCAATAAGTCTCAGTTTGCTCGCTAGTTAGCTTGAGTCACGATGAACTAGTATTCCATTCTTCTGTCCACTATGTGACAAAAAACTTGTTCTATTCCGACTCACTTTTATTTTCCTGATAAGTTGCTCTATGCTTTTTAGGATGGCACATCAGCTATATGCTTTCTGCTTCACTGTCAAAATTTTATTGAGCTAGTACGGGTAAGTTGTTTTTGCACATGGTTCTGCTGCTTCATGTTTCTCTCTCTGTATAGAACCTGTAGCCACAGTACAAATGACTGCAGCAACCCCTAAGCAAATGGTTTAATTTTTCCGACTTCTTGGTGAAAATTCAAATCTTTTTTTTAGTTTGAAATCATATTGAGAAGAATGTAGGTTCATGCTAGAGATCAGGCAGGAAACAAAAGTTCAAGTAAGAGTAAAACGGTGGTGGGTGCATGAAAAAGAAAGAAAGCTCATAAGTATGTGGCAAAAGAAGTCAATGAGGCCACAAATAAATGAACATTCTGGTGCTTCCTTTGACATTGTTTAGATGCATCCTCGAATTATCTTATTCCTCCACTTTTCTGGGATTGTATAAGAATGTCAGTTGTTGGCTAATCTTCTGTTCATTAGTGCTCTATGGTGCCGTGTAGTCATATAAATAGGATAGAATCTGAAGTCTTATGTGCTATCTGTAGGTTGGAAAGCTTGAAGAAGCTGTGTTATATGGCAGGAGTGAATTTGAAAAATTCTATAAGTTGGGAGACTATGATGATTTGGTCAAGGTACTGCAGGAAATTCTGTTAACCTTTTGTGTCTGTGTTTACTGAATAGCGTTGTATTAATAGGAGCATCCTCACTAACATGTGTTGGACATTGTGAAAAAGGGTATACAATGTTTTCCCATTTGCATAAATCTGTTCATTGTAGTACTGAGCTAATGGATTCAATTATCGTATCCTCATAGAATTTGTATATTACATAATGGAGATTTCAGAAGTACACTTCTAATTTCAAACTATGTAGAGCAGTAAAATTTTCGTCAAAAACATCTTTAGGTTTTCTCCTTCCATATGATCCTGCACACAAGCAGGGACTGTTATCAGCAGTTTCCTCAGTCCCTTCCTATACCTCTATCCAACCAGCAGCAAAAGAGTTCATTCACAGTCATCACCATTACCCAGCTCACCTCAAATATATTCAGAAAAGGAACCCTTCGGGGTGGCCCAGTGGTTTGGGCTTGGGACTTCCATGTTGGAGGTCTCAAGTTCGAAACCCCTTGCTAGCGAAAGCAAGGGGTGTGCTTCTGGGTCAAGCTCGTCGCACCGGGCTTGCCTAGAGCGGGTTACCTCTCCTATGTGGTTTGCAAGCTATTGCATAAGAGCGGGGGTTTTACCCTGTGCGCACCCAAAGGGTAGCGGCTGCGGGTTTCCCTTGTCATCCAAAAAAAAAATAAAAAAAATTCAGAAAAGATTTCAAAATTTCCTTTGTTAGGTTCTGTATGATTATTCTAGAATATCATAGATATAATATATAACTTAATTTCAGATGGCATACCGCAAATAGTTTGTTGGTTGGGAACCAATCTCTTAACCAAGTATACCTGCCAGCACTTGAATTCCAGTCATCTCATTTCCTGAAAATGATAGGTTCTTCCTCCACTTTACATGTTGTCTAGACACACCTTCAAAAACAGTTAAGATTAAGCTTTAGGTGCCTTAATTGCTCCAACTTAGTATCACATAACACCAAAGAAGCATCCACATAAAGTAAATTTCATAGTTCCATACTACCACTATTATTTGAACTCTTTGAACCTCCTTACCCATCCTCGTTGATTGACAAGCTTTATCATCGTGTTGAGCCCTTCCATTCCATAACAATAAGGAAATAAAAAGGTGACGAAGGATCTCCTTCTCCAAGTCTCCTTTGAGAGGGAAAGAAGCTATCATGTTTCCTACGTTTATTGCGGATTATATAACTAATAGTATGTGTCCTACCAATATTCCAACAAAGTCTTCTTTGCCTTGCTTTGTACTGCCAGCACCGTCTTCTTTTCATGATCCAGAAGCTCAATAGTTACTCTTACCATAAAATGTGTTAATTTTGCAATGCAGGGAATGTTTAAGCTAGACATATTACGTCTTTGCATCTAATGTTATCTTGAGCAAATATTTGTTCTTACTGTTTCTCTTTGTCTATATCATCATAGGATTGTGCTGCTCTACTGGCATATGAACAACCACAGAAGTCCTCTGTTGGGTATCTTCTAGGAGATTCACAGCGAGAAATTGTGGCTGATGCTGTCAATGCAATGGTGTTGTCAACGAATCCGAGTGTTAAAGATTCAAGAGAGTGCTTACATTCACGTCTTGACAGGCTACTCAGGCAGTTAAGTGCTTGCTTCTTGGCGAAGAGAACGTTTAATGGGGATCAGGGTGAAGGTTTCCATCTTCATAGAATACTTAATAGTGGTAGGAAAGGCTGAGAGGTAGTCTTGGTTTGCATTCGCATCACTCCCAACCCATGTATATGCTTCACTCATCCAATGTCTTTCATGTCACGATCCAAGAGGAAATGCCTCTCGGTGACCAGCACACGTGCTGTGTAGAGTTGTTATGTACTTTCTTGATTTGTAGTAGTCATTCATTTTCTTGATTACTGGGTTGTCTTCGTTTCATACCCCCTACGACAGTAAACGTTATATAGTTCGTGCACATTGAATGGTCAGATTCTATACTTGGGGGTATAATGCTATCCGAGGTTCAATCGGATAGTTTTTGTACATATTCATTTTTCAAGTTAAGTAGATTGTTGTTTTTGTGTATGCTGGTCCTTCTTGTTACACAACTCTTTGGAAATCATTATTGTTTGTTGAAAGAAAGAAAACAGATTGGTAGCATTGTTTCTTTGCTTAGAAACCCCTAAAAGGGGCTTTAAGTGTTTAAGACTGGAGGAATTTTAAGAACCCAAACAGTAAGCAAAAAAAGAAAAGGTAAATTGTGCTTAAAATCATTTGTATATAGTTTTTAGATAATTCTTTTGGGAGGTGAGGTGGGTGTGTAAGGTGGTGGTGAAGATGAATGTGTTTAAGGGTGCGAAGGACACAATTAATGCGCAATGCTACTTGTGAAACAAAAGTTGTTTTTCTATAGGTCTGTGCACCCCTCTCCCTTTATGAAAAAAAGAAGATTATTTTAGTTAAGAGTTTATTTAAAATAGTTCTTTCTATTCCACAAAGGTAGGAGTATAGTCTATATTTATTTTTTGGAACACTTAAATATAATAATGTTAATCCCATTTTTCTAAAAGCATTTAAATTTCTTGTGTAATAAAAATCGCTCACTACCAATCTTACTTGTCATGTGATGGATTAGTATCTTTCTACCCATAACTAGAGAATATTCAGAATTTGAATCCTTTAGAATAATTTTTTTTATTGAAAGCCCCTTTAAATAGGCCCTATAATACGCAAATGGCCTAATGAGATGCAATGCATTATGTAACAAAAAGAAAAAAAAAGTTATCTAATCAAGTAATTTCGTGTTGGGAGATGAATTGTGCGAGTACAAATCTAATTGGGTAATACAGATATCTGACGCCGTGTAAAATACCAAAAAAAAGTAAATTTAAGTAAATTTTTAAGTGGAAGAATAAATTAAACAAATTAAAATAAAAGTGATAAATTTCCATAACATAGGTAGGTGGGGGGAAGGGCGTGGGTGGGGTGCGGGGGGAGGGGGCAAGAGTTAAGAAATCAAAATTGAGCTGATTTGTTTTTTTTTGACCCGCTAACCCATCATTTCAAATCCCTAGATTGTTGAGAATCAAATTGGATAAAAATGGTGAAATTTGGAAGAATACTTCTGAAAGATGGGATTAACAAGAAGCTCCTCGAAATTCTTGTCTGTCCACTTTCTAAGCAACCTTTGAGGTCTGAATTTTTTTACTTAAATTTGAAATTATTTTTCTTTCTCAACTCAGAATTTTGATTTTTTTTCGTTTAAGGCTTTGCGAGAAGACGAATTCTCTAATCAGTGATGCAATTGGTGTTTCATATCCGGTGAGTGATATTTTTTTTTTTTTGGACAATTGAGTTTTATTTCCACTTTGTCAATGGGAATAATGTTTGCTGATGGTTGCTAATTGCTATCTATCATATCATAATGTATTATATTGTATTGATTTGATGTATACAAACGTCTAGCTAGATTGTATCGTTTCATAATGTCAAGCACCAGTAATCTGAATAATAAGTTTATTATATTACTTCCTCCATTTCAATTTGTTTATTTGTTTTTGACTTGACACGTAGTTCAAGAAAATAAATACTAAAACTTTTGAATCTCGTGTTCTTAAATTAAAAATACTTAGAATGTATTGAAATGCTCTTTAATCTTGTGGATTTAAACATATATGGAGAAAGTTAAAGAGTTGCCAGACATTCTTTTTGTAACAAACTAAAAAAGAAAGTAAGACAAATAAATTGAAATGGAGGGAGTATAAAGTAAGTTGTTTAGACTATCTTTACTATACCACAAACTGAAATGGAGGGAGTATAAAGAGTTTAAAATCTTGGGACATAACTTTCCTTCACTTTTTGTAGAAAGTTATTTCATGACAAATAATTAAAAATGTTAATTCAAGAACATATTCCATAAAAATATCGTCAGTACAAACGAAGGAAATTAGGAGAACATTTGTGTCAGATCAACTGAAGGTTTTTTTATTTGACTTCATGATTTACATTTTTCTGGTGTCTTAAGTCGTGATTTGCTTATGAGTCTCCTTGTGTTCAATTAGATAGTCGATGGGATTCCTCGTCTTGTACCAACGGATGGCAAGATTATCGAGACTGATGATGCATCACATTCTGATGGCTCTGTTGATTTGCCTGGTAAATGAACTGATGATCAAAGAGGTAGTTCTTAACACAATTCATTGACAAACGGAGTTCATAAGCTGATGGAAGATGTTAAAGAGAATTATGTCAGGTTACGTCAGTTGAACCTCTTTATTATGTCAACCCGCTCCCGCTGCAGTCTTAGTTGTGGCAATCTGTACTTCGCTATGTGGCTTATAAGAAGTGCTACTCTTTGATTAGTAAGACCTGGAAGTAGCTTATTTTCTTCTCTTCTTTTCATGAGGTAGTTTTGCGCAAAATTTTTGCATTTCAATCATCCATGCTTATTACACTTGGGCATACATTGTGTTTTCCCATAAGCGTGAATCGTAACATATTACTGCATAAAGTCTCGTGATTTATACATTTTGATTAATGGTATGCCTCGAATTCACGAAACACAAACACCCTGGCATTTGGAGAACATGACTTAAACTTCATTTACTGTTACTAGTTTCTGTTTTAAATTAGTAAGCATAATATCAGTGTTTTCTAGAGTTTACATGTAAATAAGGAAACCTAGTTCTAATGTTGCATTCCAAAACATAGTTGAGTTGCTGTATCTTGGCCTTAGAATACTTACAGAAGGAGCAATTAGTGGGATGCCATCAGTTAATCTTTGGCTTCTTCACTGTTAGTGTTTTAACTAGAATTTCAAGATCCTGAATCCCAGCCTTCCAAATTTTGATATACCTTGGAATCGGGATAATAGATAGAATATAGAGAGGGAAGATGTATTGCCTTTAAAGTAGCTGCTTATCAAGTGAAATCCGTAGATTTGGCATTGGAACTCTAAAACCTCATGCAAATTAAGTTGGTGTTTGAAGAAGTACACAGTAAGTACTAGGAATACCATATTCTATTTTCCTTCCATACTAGGAGCCTGTTTGGATTGACTTTTGGCTTATTTTTATCATTTAAGCTTAAAACCAAGTGCTTATAAGCACTTTTTAAATTTATCCAAACACTTCAAAAGTGCTTAAAAACTATTTTGACTTAAAAATTCTTAAAATAAGCTAATCCAAACAGGCTCTAGGTCTGATCTTAGCACTTCCTATGCATTAGCTAATAAAGTGGGAAATATCACCGTTAAATCAAGGGAATGATGCTGCTTGGTGCCAGTTTTTGTACAAAAGGAGACCTTTCAGCTTCCTATGAACGAGACTACGAGTGAGTACTCAAGTCGCATGAACTATTTCACTCTATCGTTTGTTTCCATATTGTTGACAAAAACAAATCACAGAACAACATTGCAGTATGGGAAAAAATGGTGTGTTTTTTACTCTTTCAAGTTACTATAGCGCCACTTACACAGAGCTCACTATAAACAAGAATAAAGAACTTATGAAGAAATAATCATCAAATAATCAAATAATGGCTATAAAGGAAAAACAGAACCACTACAAGTTGGCAAAAGAATGTCAAGCTCTTTGTTACATAGTTGCCCGCAGATGTTGATGATGTAAAATCCGGTGTCGACCTAATGGTATCATTTCCATTTTCTCTGGTGTCTTCTGGCAGCCGACGGGTAGGACCAGACCCTTCAGTAGGCCTTTGCTTGTTAATGGGGAGAATAGTTTTACTTTTGGATTCTTTAGAATCATAACCTGTGAAAAAGGACTCCATTTTAGACTTGAACTGGTTTTGCATACACAGAAGGTTCTAATGTTAAATAAGGAAACAGAAACTCACAATCAGATGGCTTCCATCCCAAAACCATCTTTTCTCGGTCAAAAACTACCTGATAGCCGGTCATAAAGTTTTCTGCAAAGGGGTCCTCATATCAGTGTTGTATGTTTCATCTCTAAAACAAAATATGTGAAGACTCAAGATATAAGATGAAATCTAGGTCTTCAGTTTAAGTCCCAATGGAGATAATATAAGATGAAAACCAGGTCTCTGGCTTAAGTCCTAATGGAGATAAAAGCCACTAGGTGATTTCTTCCCATTTGCCTAAGTCTTGGTGGGTAGAGTTAGCTGATACCTATGCTAGTGGGAGGTAACAGGTACCCAGTGAAAAGTACACGCAAGCTGGCCCGAACACCACCATCATTAGAAAAAATGATGAAAACTAAAACTTCTTAATATTTCTTGGCACGTGCTATTTGTAAGAGTTTAGATCCTTGGTTGCAGTAAGTAGAATTTCATTACTAGTTAATAGATACTCACGTCCAATGATATTGACATCCCCACTTTTGACAACAGCTAAACAATATGCTGTGGAACTGTCCTGAGGATTAAGCAGGGTCATTAGAAATTAGAAAATGAAAACAAGAATGATCTAATTCTAACATACTAAGAGCAGTACTATCTTACCGGAAGGGACAATGTTATAATTGGATCAAAAAGATAAAAATGGTTGCCACCTTTCATCATCAAATTTACATCAAGAATTTGAAAGTAAGTTTGATTTACCCTGTATCAACAGATGGTGTTAACTTCTTCAGAGTTTATAGGGAATTAAGAGAAGGAATTTACCTTTGCCCATAGCAGTACTCAAATGGAACCTGGACCATAGGCTGAATACGTAGCTCTTGTGCCTGAGAATTAAACTGCAAAATATACTAAATACATTTAGCTGTCAAATATTAAACATCATAATCTCCAATTAGTGACCATTCATTCAACTCTTGAGTCCTGACCGAAGGCACATCTAGGATTTAAGCTTGATGAGTTCAACATTTAAGGTTTTAGCTCTGAAATAATCGTCATTTGAAATTATGGTTTATATTTATTGAATTTTTAGTTTTTTTTCAGACATATATGATAGAATTTTAGTGTTTATATATGATAGATTTGTATTACGTGTCGAAAATAATTGCTTAGTTGAATAGCGAAATAAGTTGCAATAGTGTTTGCTCCCGACTCACATTCTCTGTAATGACTTTGTAAGCAGGATCATTTAAGTATGTGAATGAGGTGCCAGAGTCAACTATGGCTGTGAAATCAACATCAATATTCTTGTTTCCCACAGTTATTCCCGTCAGACTAATGTTATAAGTTTGGCTGCATTTAGAGAGAGAAAAGAAGGAAATATAGATGTTTAGATTGTATTCCCACATCTTAATCAAGCTTGAAACAGAATCAAAATGCTAAATACTTTGAATCAAGGTGAATGCTTACTGTGTCTGTTCAAGATTGAATGGTGTCTCTCCTTGGTCCAGACTCCCTTTGTCTCCAAAATCTATTCTTCCAATACCGTCAGCCCCAAAACACAGAGAAAAAGAATTCGCAGCAAGACCTTTGCTGGCTAAAACGCTAGGAACAGATATATTGCCCATACCGAGTCCAAATAGACCATTGGGAGCAGCACCATTCAAAAAAACACCAGTTTGTTTCATTCCACACCTGAAATAGGACTACTAGTAAATTTAGATTGTAGTGGACAAGAAAAAGCATTAGACAACCCAATGCTTCTTTATCAAATTTGGGAAATCGAAACTACTTTCTGAAATTATCACTCGACTAGTTGATTTCACAGGTATTTTAGGAAGAGGCAAACAAAAAATTTAGAGTCAGCAAGTTCATAATCAGTTTGATTTCATAATGTGTATACATCGTAAATGTCTTTTAGCACATGTATACATAGTTTGAGATGGAAAGTTGAACCCTTAGATCCGCATCTGATCCTTGAGCTTGCACTGGCCTGTGTTAGTTATTACCCTAATATTCTCCAAAGAGAAACACGAAATAATACACACTCACCCCAATGTAATTGGTGCCTCAAAAGCCTTTTGTTGAGAACTATCTGTTTGTAAGTGCAAGATGTCTTCGACCAGTACCCCAGAAGATGAGGTATTATGGGAGAGATATGCAACTCTATAAGCACATGCACTTTGTGCCACTGAACATTGTCTTCCTTGCCCACATAGAGTGCCATTGCAGGGAACAATTTTGCTTGTTGATGATGTATTCGGGCTGTAAATGTTAAGGTCTGTAGGCTGTTCCAAAAATGTAAATTGTAAACAATTATGATAAGTGTCATCAAGCAATGACATAAACAGAAATAAGGGAAGAAAAAACATAAATAAGGAAATCTAGTCCATGAAGCCAACTTTGGTGTAGTACAGTAGCACACAAAACTAATGCTAGTAAGCACCTCAATTTTTCAATGAATGGTGATCCAATACTTCATTTCAACCATATTTTTTCATGATGGAGGTGTTCGGCCTAATTGCACGCACCTTGATTATTCCATCTGGTACCTCCTATCTCTCACCAGTATAGGTATAGCTCTGCCGACCAAGACTTGGCAGAATGGGAGGAAATTTCTTAGTGTTCTACACCTCCATTGGGATTTTGAACCCAAGACCTCTTGTCTATCCTCCCGCTTCATTGATCATTCAATCACTTTTTTTTCAATCCTATATGACGTGCATAAAATCTCACTTTTGCACATACTTAATTCTGTGATATTTTTATACATTATTATTCAAATTCCAACTGGTTCCTCAAAATTGTCCGCGCAGTTTCTTCTTTGATACTAGATCTCAAGCTTAATTGCAAATTTATCAAATGACAAGTGCAATTTAACTGGCTATGGCCAGTTTTTATCCTATTTTATAGGTATGTCATCATTTTTTGATAGGTAAGAGTATCCTGTTGTTATAGGTTAACTTAAGCTTAAAATCTTTTATATACAGTTAATGCACAAAACTAAAATTTGATTGACATACTCTTCCAGAACCTGTCAGGAGTGTGTGAGCGCAGTTGTTGCAGTTACATGGTAGCCAAAACAAGTCACTGCCAGTGTCGAGTGCCACCAGAAATGATAGCCCAGGTGTGCCCACTGTCACATTTGCATAATGCAAACTGAAACTCACACAAACACATTTAGTTAGTCCTGAAGGAAGAATGTGTACTTGGTTGCTGCATGACTACAGGTAATGCAATTTAACAACTATATATATAGAGTTTGAACCAAAGCTATTGAGTTCAGATGAGCCTGTAACTAATGTACCAGGTCCCTTCTTCCCAGGACCCCCTACACGTAAGCAGTGGATGCACGTCTACTGGTCCCACTGTCTCGGTATAGATGCATCCTCTGATTATAAATCCTGAATCCACCTCGACTTCTTTCTCTTACAAAACTTTGTCTTCCATTGCCAAATTACATAGACAAGTAAACCTCAGTCAAATTGAAAACAGACACGTGCCATACTTGCACAAAGGTCATGCTAATTTTCTCTGTACCGTTCCAATTTTATTGGATATCCCAAAATGAACAAAAACAGATAATCATAAGCAGAAGTTCCAGAGTTCTTTTGACACATAGGTGATTGAAGTACTAATATAGAGAAGGAGAAGGAACCTACAATCCCAACGAACTGAGTAGGACTGTTTTGTTTCCTCCTCCGGCGAACGTGAGCGGTAGTGGAGTAGGATCAATGGTACTGGTAAGACGGCGACTGTTGGGAGTAGTATCAACGGTGCTGGTAAGCCGGTGCCTGTTGATATGGCGATCACGTTGTGTCCAAGCTGAATAATATTGAATACTACCTTTTTTAGGCAACCAGGGAAGGTCTAAAATACCTTTTACTGGATCAGAATACCTGTAGTGTATGTCAAACCTGAATGTCCCAAATGCTTCACTGCTGTTATGCAACAGTAAAGCCAAGAAAATAACAAATACCATGAAGTTACCAGTACAACAAAAATCATCCATTGTAATCAAATCAACCCAATGGCTCAGTTCAATTATCAAGATATTGTCTGTTCTGGTCTAATCTTTGGAGCCTCGCGATTTTGCGAAGACTTCTCAACAGTTGAATTCCTGATGATTCTGCCTTGTATAGGAGGCCCTATATTTGTCCTCTTATTCCAATATGAGATTTGCCTAAGTCAATCTCCAGAGCTAATAAGTCCTCTTGTCCTACTATAGGTGTTGTGATAACCTTTACCAAGTCTGAACGATTGTCAACTACCAGATATGTTGGTCTATAATATTCACTCCGACCCACAAGCACATATCATTGAATCCCATGGGCTTCTAGGGTGGAGGTTTGGTTGAAGATGACGTGATGCAAGTGAATGTCTGCGAAAAAGTTGTTGTAATTCAACCAGGAGCAGTTTGTGGGAAGAACTCCTCAAGGTTTTCTCAATAGAACAGTGATATGAAATGAACAAAAAAGACTGGAATATATATATGCATAGTGTATAGTACATATATATAATGTGTGAGAAACAAAAAGGGAAGAATTATGAATCAATAAATGGTGTTTGATAAAGATATATGAATAGAAATGTGGAGGATGTGGAAGGTGAGCCCACCAGCTGAAGTTTTTACTACAAGTTGTAGTAGGTTATTGTCAAATGGGGAATAATGATAGAATGAGAGACATAGTGGGTTACATGTTTTGGGCTCAGAGTTAATGGGATCCAGGTTTTTAATGTTAATGGTGTATGTGAGAACTTGGGAGGGTGGTAGTACCTACCAGAATAACTAGTGAGATGAGAATTATTGGAAGATTGACTTTGTTGTTGGTTGTATGTCATGTGATGCTTCGTCTTGTACATGCTTTATTTGTTTCCTTCTATGTGTTCATTGATTTGCGTTACTTGAGCTGGGGTCTTTCGGAAATAGTCTCTCTATCTCTATAAGATCCATATGGTCCCGTATACTCTACTCTTCTCAGACCACATCTTGTGGGATTACACTGAGTATGTTTGTTGTTAAACTCGTCGAAGGTTCATTTAAGATGTGTATAATCGGCAAATATGTGTATTTTAGTTGTTTATAAGGAAAATATTATGGATATTATATTTCTGTTTTTTCCCTTTATTGCTTGTTTTAAAAAAAAAAAAAAAACTAAAGCCTATACTTTAATTGTGCTTTGCGCTTAAATCCCTAATAACAAAACTGGATTGAAGCATAAGAGTCTAATACTGCAATTTCAAGTTTATTCTGTGACTATTTGCATGTGATCATCTGAATGCTTAATAAGCAAAAACAATTCAAAATAAAGGTACTCCGCACTCATTATACAATAATATATTCAGTGTAATCTCATAATCCATTTGGAGAGGGTGGTGTTTACGTAGACCTTACCCCTACAAGGTGGAGATGTTAGATCTTTAGCTCAAGTAAAAACATTCCAAAATAGTTGAAACAAGGAAGACAACATATATTCTACACTCGCTATAATAAGAGACTGTTAAAAAGCCCTTTTTAATGGTCACCTTTTGTTGAACTCAGTAAAATGGATCAGAAAATGTTTTTCTTAGGTTCAGCTAATCATATTATAATATAATGTTTTTCTAAATTATGTGAGAAGGCAAACTTAGGAACAACAGATAGCTAGAGTTGTGAAACTACAAAAGTGATGGTTCAGATATGTTTTGACATGTTAGGGTGTGTTTGGTATGGTGGAAAACATTTTCTACTAAAAAATAAGTAACTTTTTTGCGTATAGTAACTTTTTTCGGACTTCACCTATTGAATTACATTGTTATATATTCTCTTCTCGCACCGAGGGTCTTGCAAAAACAGTTACGTTCCTACGTTTTGACCTCTACTTAAATTGAATGGAAATTTTCAACAAATACAAATGGAAAGAAATTGATAAATCATTTAACGTTATTCAAGTATTTCAAAAATAGTCTATTTACCTCTCAGGAAGTAGGCGTAAGGTATGGGTATGCATACACTCTATCCTCTCGAGGCTCCACATGTAAGATTACATTGAGTGTGTTGTTGTACATACACACACTTTCTTCTTGCTCTGAGGGTCTTGCGGAAACCACCTCTCTTAAATTTTCATATATTCTACTCTTCCAGACCCTACTTGTAGATTACATTGGGTATGTTATTATTATATACACAGTCTGCTATTTATTGATTATTTTGTAGTATTTGCATTAAAAAATGTTTATAAAGTAATCATTGACTATATATTTAACCTAAATCAACCCAATTTCGAATCTTAAGAATAAGATCGCTTTTAACAAGAAAGTCATTTACCTCCTGAAGTGAGACTTTCCTGACGTGAATCTAAGATTCAAAGCTAATATCAACCATCTAATAAGAAACAAAATAATATAACTACAACTTTAACTAGATTATGAGATTTTTTCATATAGTATAAGGTCCAAGTTGGTACGCTGAAATTTTAATTACTAGTATTGTATGAAATAGCAAATTATTAATTCAAATTAAATGTTATAGCCATAGTTTATTTTAATTGTAATTCGCAGCAAACATCCCCTTTTTTGCCATCTGATTCGATATACAATTAGCCATTTTCGGTATACAATTAGCCATTTTATACATTTCGGTATAAAATGTATAAAATGCGTTTGTGTTTGTATAAGGCGAGAGAAAAGTGTATATACAAATACAAATACATATATTTTCATCCTATACACTTATAATTATATAAATACAGATCTTTATACAAATTTCAATGTATAAATGAATTTATACAAAACTGAACAATTCGTATAAAATTGGATGTTTGTAGCGAATTATACAAATTAAAAACTCCATAGCAAACATAAAATTTGCTATGGAGCGCAATTATGCAAACTATAGCTATAACATACAAATATGATTTTTATGTTTGTTATATGTGAAAGTTGCTCTCTTTTTTTTCCAGAAAAAATAGATCAGGAGATGTTCCAAAAAAACTAAGACATGCTTATAAGTGATCCAAAATTACGGCTAAACAAATATGTTTGCAACAAATTTTAAAGTGATAGAAAATAAATTACAGTCACAAATAAAATATAAAGAAATATAATTTTATTAATAAACATTGCGCGTACAAATCTATTTATCCCTTGAGATCTCTTCTCTCTTAAGATTTTTCCGTGATTTGAGGACCATTAGTAGTGACATATTTCTCGAATTAGGACGGTTTGGATACTTGATCTCCATGAAATAATTTGTGGATCTTCTTTATATTTGATTATCAAGAAGAGTCTTGACATATTTTGACCTCCTTATGAATATTCCAAGAATTTACGGAATATTCGAGATGTCTTTTAAGTGAATATATTATCCTTTATATATGCATGAACTAGGGTTTAGGGTTGAATAGCCTCCAAAAACGTACCCTGGAATAAACAAGACGAACACATTCCATAAAATTATGCATGAACTACCTCCAAAATCATACCCTAATTGGAATTGACAAGACGAACACATCTTGTAGAGTTTCATAAACCATAAAATTATGAATGAACTGGGGTTTAGAGTTGAGTAGCATCCAAAAACGTATAAAAAGGTGATGGTCCAAACTATGGGAAGTACATTTTGGATTGGATTTTGGACTTGTTAGCAAAGTGGTCTTTGAGAGAGCAAGAGGAAGTGCCGCTGCTCTGTGAAGACAGCAAGAGGTATGTGCTACACATGAGCATCTTCTAAACCAAACTCTTCCTACTGCTAAACAACAAGCCACTATCTATGCTGGTCCATATAACACCCACATGAGACTTCACCATTTGTTTTAGTTTTGTTCACATCACCTTAATGCCCTCACTTGAGTTACAAGCTTGAGTTACCAAGCTCAGCATACTTGTTATTTAGTTGAGAGCTTATAAAGTAGCTCTACTTGTGTTTTATAATCGATGTGGGACAATGGAAGTAAGGGGTAATTTAGACTTCCCATGTCGTACTTGTACACACGCACTCTCGTTTGTGTCGAGGATCGTTCGGAAACATAACCACTCTTTATCTTTTGTGGGATAAGAGTAAGGTATGCCTATACTTTAACCTTCCCAGACTCCACTGATGAGATTACTCTCTCGCCGAGCGTCTTTTAGAAACAACTTATTTATCTTTCTAAAAGACAGACTATATCTTTCATGAGGTAGGGTAAAATCTGTCTATACTATACCCTTTTGAGATTATATTGAATATGTAGTTGTTGTTGTTGTTATACACACACACCCTCTTCTCGCGCCTAGTGTATTTCGGAAATAGCTTCTCTACCTCACAATGGGGTAAGATATAGTCTGTCTTTACTCTATATAATCTTTTTAGATTCCACTGAGTATGATGTTGTTGTTTTGTACACACACTGTCTTTACAAGAAATAGGGATAAGGTCTGGATATCCGTACACTCTACCCTCCCTAGATCCCACATGTAATATTACACTAGATATGTTGTATACTTCTCAAGAAATAGTACTACAATATGGCACTAAGCTTTAAAAGAAAAAGGTAATGGTCCAAACTATGAGAAGCCGTCTTGACATTTTAGGGTTTTGGACTTATTAGCAAACTTGTCTTTGAGCAAAACTCTCGGCTAGTACTACAATATGTTAGTGTTTGTTGTTACTTGAGCTGGGGTTCTTTTGAAAATACTCTCTCAGAGAGATACGGTCCCGTACATTCTACTCTTCTCTTACCACATCTTGTGGGATTACACTGAGTATGTTATTGTTAAACTCGTCAAAAGCTCATTTAAGACGTGTTTAAGGACTATGCAGACCTTACCTCGAGATGTTATTTCGGATAGATCTTTGGAAAGTAAAAACATTACAAAAAAGTTTGAAAAAAGGGAAATAACGGATATTCTACGTCTCTCACTGTAATAGAAGAAATAGAAGTTCGAAAAGGAATACCAAATTCACATACATGGTTGAATGGTAAGGCCTAAAAGACCGTTAAAAAAGCTCTTTTTAATGGTCACCTTTTATTGAAATCAGTAAAATGGACCAGAAAATGTTTTTCTTAGGTTCAGCTAATCATTATAATATGATGTTTTTTTAAATTATGTGAGAAGGCAAACTACGTTAAAGTGATGGTTCAGGTATGTTTTGACTATTAAGGGTGTGTTCGATATGATGACAAACATTTTCTACTAAAAAAACAAGTTTTTTAAAAAATGGCATTCCACATTGCCAATGCACCTCATCTTCACTCCACGTTCCCCATAGTTCCTATCCCCATGACCCCACCTCCACACTATCTTCTATAGTATTTGTTTAGATTATACACAAACGTTCTTAGCATAATATATATTGTTTGCTTGCATACCAAATATAAGAAAATAAGCTAAGTATGAAATCCATCTATTTTTCTGTAAACATTAATTTAGATAATACACAAATGTTCTCTTTGATCAAACTACGAAAGAACACCTAAACCAAACTCTCTCCTCATGCAATGTCACACACAGCGAGGCAGTATCCCATGTTGTACTTGAACATACGTAATCTAGGTCTTCGGAAATAGTCTCTTTGCATATCATCGGGAAGTAGAGCTAAGGTCTGGGTATATTCTATTATATTTAGATCCCACGTGTAGGATTACACTTAGAGGTCGTTTGGTGTGATGGATAAAGAATAATCCCAGGATAAGTTTTTAGTACCCTCAATTCTTTTGTTTGTTTATGAAGTATGATATAACTTATAATCCTGGGATAAGTTAGACATGAACTAGGGTTTAGGATTTGAGTAACCTCCAATAATTGAACACGTCTTGTATAGTTTTGTTTGTTTATGAAGTATGAGATAACTTGTAATCCTGGGATAAGTTAGACATGAACTAGGGTTTAGGATTTGAGTAACCTCCAATAATTGAACAGGTCTTGTATAGTTTTGTTTGCTTATGAAGTATGAGATAACTTGTAATCCTGGGATAAGTTAGACATGAACTAGGGTTTAGGATTTGAGTAACCTCCAATAATTGAACAGGTCTTGTATAGTTTTGTTTGCTTATGAAGTATGAGATAACTTATAATCCTGGGATAAGTTAGACATGAACTAGGGTTTAGGATTTGAGTAACCTCCAAATTGAACACGTCTTGTATAGTTTTGTTTGTTTATGAAGTATGAGATAACTTATAATCCTGGGATAAGTTAGACATGAACTAGGGTTTAGGATTTGAGTAACCTCCAAGAACGTTTACCCTAATTGTAATTGAACACGTCTTGTATAGTCCTAGCTCTATATAAAAAAAGAAAAAAGGTGATGGTCCAAACTATGAGAAGCCTTGATGACATTTAGGGTTTTGGAGTTGTTAGCAAACTGGTCTTTGATAGCAATAATTTTAGTTGTTGCCCCAAGCAAGGAAGAGCCACTGCTCTGTGAAGTCAGCTAAAGGTTATATGTGCTACAAATGAGCACCTCTAAACCAAACTCTTCCTTAAGCAAGGTCCATTCATTCAAGAGGGAAGACATGAATGCTCACAGTAAGAGTTCCGCTCAGGAATCCCTTTGAGGGAGGTTTAGCCTAGCCTTCAGGTCCTATAAAAAAAATGGAGCTTACCGGTTTATAGAATTGAGAAATAGATGTTCTACCAAGGCTGTATGGAATAGAATGAAGGGTTAGGGTTCTTGCGGGAAGAAGGACAAACCCCAAAAAGAAGAATATTGTGGCCTTTGAAGGAATGAAAAAAAGGAGAGACTGGTAGAGCTCCTCTTTGTCAGCGGCACGACGACAATCCAGTATCTATGCTGGTCCACCATATAACACCCACATGAGACTTCGTCACACTTTTTTTAGTTTGTTCGCATCACCTTAATGCCCTCACTCGAGTTACAAGCTTGAGTTACCAAGCTCGGCATACTTGTCATCTAGTTGAGAACTTATAAAGTGGCTATGTTTGTGTTTTATAAACGATGTGGGAGAATAATGGAATATAAGGAGGGGTTATTTAGATTTCTTCATGTTCTCATAACCTCCCTTACTCTTATTGTCTCCTGCGTGGAATTACACCGAATATATTATTGTTGTTGTTGTTATTGTACACACTTCCATCTTGCGTCTTTTAGAAACAGATTTTCTATCTTTCATGAGGTAGGGATAAGGTATGTTTATACTCCACCCTTTATACAGTACTCCATATGTGGTTTACACTGAGTATTATATTGTTAATGTTATTGTACACACACTACCCTTCTCGTGCTTTCGCGCTGAAAGTCTTCTGAAAATATTTCTCTACGTACCTCACAATGGTACGCAGAGGTTTGGTTAGAGGCGAATGTAGAATTTTTAGAACATGGATGCATCTCTAAAGAAAAAGAGATCTAGAAGGAAAAAATTGTATTAAGTGGAATTGATCCCTAGTCTTCTAGAGAAATAACTCGACATCCAACCAATTACACCATTATGTAGCCTTTTTTTAAAAATGAGTGCCAATAGATAATATCATACCAACTTTAGAAAATATATACATAAAATATCTAGCTTTACGGAAAGACCGTACCCCGGATTCACGTGCTCCATTTTTTATCATGTAAATTTGCCCCTAGTTATGGTCGGCCTATGCTTTATATGCATTTATAAATGATGTTCTTTTGGAAATATTATTACCTAAAATGGCTTGTCTAATAAACGTTTTTAATTGAGTAAATTATTTCATCCATTATTTTATTTGAGTTGATGATCAATTG
>JAJOOF010008505.1:0-14034 GCA_029582545.1 Solanum lignicaule | reverse complement strand
TCTTTCCATATGGGAAAACCGCAAAATTGAAAAGTGAAGTCCTGAGACTTATGGTACAAAAGACTGTCAGGATATTGGAAGTTGATGCGGTAACTATACTGACTGCCCAAATTTCTTTCATGCAAAATATGCTGAACACGCATTTCAGAAATGTGACCTTGGGGCAACACCAGACCGAAGTAAATGCAGTACAAACTCAAGAAATTTCAAAAAAATGACAAAATTTCTATTTAAATTCAAATAGCTCAATTAGTTTACCTATCTGTTACTAGGTTTAGGGTTCGCTAGATTAGTACTTAAAGTCGGATGTCAATCACGCACCATAAAATGGTGCGAACAAATAAAGAATAAAATAAGAAAAATTTAAGGCAATCATATTTTTAGAGGATCTTATGTGAACGCGACAGTATATAGTTTGAAGGATTCGAGCAACATAGTTAAATTGTGAGGTCCATATAGAGAAAGTAAGTCTTCAATTATATAATTAAATATTTCGGAAGAATGAAAACTATGAGATATAAAGGAATTGAATACTATTTAATATAGCATGTATATTAAAAGAAACCATAGAGGGAGATAACTTCATATTTAGACGCTTGAAAGTGAATTAAAATTTTACTCAATGTTTCAATCTTCAACTTTTTCTTCTTTTTCCTTTGGGATATGACATAAGTACCTCCCAGAGACACACCTTAACTAAACTAAGATGCTATTAACCCCCCTGAACTCATTTTTTATATAATTTTGTACACCTTTTGGCTTATGTGGCACATTCCGTGACTCCATGCAGTTCAAGCACGTGGGAGATATTTGGATGCCACGTAAGCCGAAAAGGTGTACAAAATTACAAAAAAAAAATGGGTTAGGGGGGTAATATGTGAGACCCCGTGGTTCTTTCGCATAATATGTGTATGATTACATGAGTGTATGAGGCTTATATGACTTGGTGTATCATTTCAGGAGAATAAGTTTGCAAAGGGGAGGTAAAAAACCAAAGAATTAGACTAACGTTACGGGTCAAGGATTTCCTTAAACAAGTTCGAGTTAAAGAATGTCTATTCTAACAACCCCGCCCGTTTGCAACATTTAAGTTAACCGTTACCTTTGGGGATAAGACACAGAGTGTCTTATATGCTAATAAGGATGTTTTATAAGGTGATATATTCCCCCAATGATCGTAAGTTAAGTTTTGAAGTCGAGCAAGTTGGGAAATAAAATGTCGGCAAAAGTTAGAGTAAGTTTCTTTGATAAATTTTCTGAAAATTGGGTTAAATGTATCGGAGCTTTTCTCCCAATCTATAAATCTTTAGAATAACCCCATTATATGAAATCGAAGGTGTACGAGTCTACTTTCCAACGCACTAAACCATTTGTTTATACGACTTCAGAATTGAGAGATATTCAGACTTTAGTGAGACTGCACAAGCATGCACGTGAAGGTGGACCCCTAGCCCCTATGTCGGTTTAGCTCTATAATATCAGATTTCCCTTCGTTTTATCTCATTTTTTTCGACCAAAATAAGAAGAAAACAATCCTAAATCCTCTGTAAAGGTTCCCCTATCATCCAAGCAAAGATTTACAACATTTCAACGTGGTTTCACCCTCGGAACGTTCATAGAGATTGTGTTACTTCTTTCCTCCTCGTTGGTTGTGATTTGAAGGATTCTTCATGGTGAAAGAGTTTCGTTTTTTATGTGGTGTTGCTGCTGTTTGGAGGTAATAATTCTCACCCTTCATTTTATTGAGTGAGTCCAAGTTATACCTATGATATATAAGCAAGAACACGAGTAGACGGATGGAAAAAAATCGTATTTGGACAATTACGTGATGTTGGGCTGTTTTGAAGTATTTTCTGATATTGTTGTTGCTGGAATTTTTTTGGAAATGCTTTGTATGTGTGTGGTTCTTTTTGATATGAGTTTGTAAGAGAAGAAGAAGTATAGATGGATATTTAATTGTAACATAAATTAGTGTAACGTTGGTTCTATTATTGCATTGCAATTTTTAAATTGTTTCTTCATGGTTTAACGTCTTGCGTTTAAGGAGACTGTTTGTTATTGACAAGACATGTTAATGTACTGCAAGTTCCATCAAGTTTAAGCAAAGGTTTTGTCCTTTTAAGCTCTTATTGCATATGAAGAGAAAGACATGACTACAAATGTAATTATTGGACGAACGTATAGGATGATGATTGGAAGCAGTGAGTTCAAGTTATTATGGTTATGTTGAACAATTATAGGATTGTATTGTACATATTTTTTTATGGCTTAAATGGTTTGAAGACTCGTGGTTAGGATTTGGTTAGGGTTATTTTGGGTTGAAAAAGAGGGTTGTGGTGATACGCCGAGTTTTAATTGTTGTGCATGCATACTCTATTTGGTTTTTGTTGACTATTGCGTAGGCCTCCACTTGTTAATAGCTGCTGCAAAAATTTATGTTATGTCATTAATTTAAGGTTGTAATTTGGAGAAGAGAAGGTAATGAAGCATACATTTAAAAATGGTCTGGCTAGCTAATTACTCTGCTAGTGAGCTCTAAATTGCTACTTTGACTCTGACGTGTTAATATTCTACCTGTAATGGTTGTGTGACATGATTTTCTGTAGACTACATACTGTAAGGAAGGGGTACAATCCATATTGATACAACAAGACCCAAAATCGAGGTATGTTAAGGCTAAGCACTGTACTTCCTTTGAGCACAAATTTTGGAATCCTAAATCGTCAAATATTGTTTTACTACTCTATTACTAGAAAGACCTTTGGTGAAAGGCATTGATATTGCAGCTGGTGTATTTTTGTGACTCCATTATGTTGCTATTCCACTCGTTCGGTTAGATAGGGTATTTGGCGTCATTATGTCATTTTGTTGATTCTCTTGACTATATGTCCATGTGTACATATTCTTATTCTTCTTTAGGTGTAGTAACTTAAAAAGATTAGAGATGAACAATATGAATTTGAAATCAGTCCTCCTTCCTCGCTAATTTATATTTTTGAAAACTTTAAAATAAAACGTCGATCTCCCTTAAATATAAATTGTAGGTTTAAACTACTAAAGTACGGGTTTTTCTGAAATACTTTCTTTTACAAACCACTAAGGAAACATATATAGATACTAAGTGAAGAACTTTAAGCTCTTTATGAATATCCTCAAGTTTAAGTTGCCTTTATAAATCCAAGTTAAGTGTTCCAGTTTAATCTACAAGTATATAAGTTTCACGAGATATTTACATGTGATACGAAAGTGATTACGAGATTATGAGGACAAGAGTACCAATGAGCCAAGATTGGCAACATGATTCAGGTAACAAATGCATTACGGATCCATGACATTACATGCTATGCATTCTACTTCCAAGCTATAATCGGAAGGTATGGGGCCTATTGCCTATATTTATACGTATGAGACACATATGGCCACAAGTTGGCGATTATGATCCCGGTTCGCTACTGGAAGGCACCACCATTGCTAGCACTTGGTTGGGTATGACATGCATTTGCATCTATATATATGTATTCACGACATATGATTATGCGAGCATACCATGCATATTTAAATTATATAAGGTAGGATGTCAGCCATGGAGGCTATCAGAGTTTCTGTTTCAGGTGGTATCTTTATTACCCTTTTATTGCAACTATTTATTATTCTATTTTCTGCCTTACATACCAGTACATTTTTATTCGTACTGACATCCCGTTGCCTGGGGACGCATTTTTGTTTCGTGCGTGCAGGTCCAGGTAGGGATTCTAATTGACCCCTCGGCTAGGATTCGGGGTTCAACTGTGAGTTAGTAAGCTCCACTTCTTCCTGGAGCTTCCATAGGATGTTACTTTTATTGTACAATTTAGGTATAATTGGGGCCTTGTTCCGACCAGTGCTTATGTCACTCATAGAGGCTATTGTGGACACATTATTCTGGGTTTCTTTCTGCAGCTTCCAGCCACATAGGCTTAGCATGTATAGATATGTATGTGTGTGTATATATGTTTTCATTTGCAGCCTTGTTGGCTAGCTAGTACTTTATTATCTTTGGCTTGTCTACCTTTGTCTATATGACTTATCGATATTCAGGTTATGACATTAAGGGTCCAGTCGTAGTATTCTAGATGTTATGTTGCCCAACCTTCTAGGCCCTCAGTTGAGTCAGTTGGTATGTTTCAGTGGCTAACTCGATTGCATAAGGTGTCGAGTGCCAATCACGCCTTCTTTAGTTTGGGGCGTGACATAATAGGACCTTGGTTTAGTTAAGGTGTCTCTGGGATTTCGGTAATAGTCTATGGGGGTACTTGTACATTTTCCCTTTTCCTTTTAAAAAAGTAATAAGTAAATGTGAAACTAGAGCTACAACCACCGAAATATTGTCAGTTTAATATTGTATCGAAATATTATATAGTGTATATAGATCAAATACTATTACTAATTTATACACATATATTAAACTGTGAGCACTCCAATTAAAATTCATGACTTTGCCACTAGCAGTATGAATATACTACAAGGAAAACAATACAACAACAACAACTATAACTACATCTAATCTAAAGCAATTTGTGATCGACGGTATGAATTAATCATCAATGACCATGTTTTCTTTTTATTTAAGTCCATCACATATTAGTATAGTATAAAATAAAAATTAGAAGTACTAGCTTGAAGTTCTATACTTTTGTATACTAGCATATAAAAATCACACGAGACCAAAAAAGTTTCTAAAACATGTAATTTGAAGTGAACTTTCTAGCATGACTAAAACAATATTATCAACTACTCTTTTCATTTCAATTTGTTTATTGGTTTTAATTTGATACGGAATTTAAGAAACTAAGAAAACTTTTGAATATTGTGATCTTAAACTAATATGTGTAGAATGTACCAAAATGTCCTTTAATCCTGTGATCTTAAACATGACTTGTAAAAAGTTAGAATTAAAGAGTTGTCAAATTTAGAAAGTGACTAAAAAATTTGAATGGACTAAAAATTAAAATTAGAAAATTGAAACAGAGGGACAAAGTGATATTGCCTGTATTGCGAAAATAGTCAAAGACTAATTTATTTTAAACACAAATTGGTAGATTATCAACTTCTTGCTTAATTACACCTCCTTAAGATATTGACTACACTAGTTATTGACTTGTTATAAAGGTAGATTTTCAAAATATGATATTCCCCCTCTATATTTAACTATTTGGCCAAATTTTATCCTTCATTTAGAATAAGGTGGTAAAACCAAAAATGAGAAACCAAAGAAAGAGAACAAAAATTCAAAAATCTCTTCTTCTTCTTTTTTTCTCTCTCAAAATGTTCAAAGGCTAAAAGATGGATTGTGAGATAATTCGTAATGTAGATGTTCCTTTGGCTTATGTTGACCTCAGAATTCTCTTGGTTGATCCTGATACAACTTCTTTATCAAATATAGCAACAATTCTTGAAGAACATTCCTTTAAAGGTACAATAATTTTATGTCTCTTTTGGTTTTCTCTCATATGTATTAGAGCCTTTCCCCCCTAATTTTTGTTGGATCTTCTAGGTAAATCTGTACTTATAGTCTATAGTTAAAGAAGTGAATTTATGTAAAATTGCTTACTGGAGTTTGTTTTGTAAGATACATGAAATTTATAGATCGAAGTTAATTTTTTTTTTTTGGGTAGATTTGAGTGTTTAAATTCGAAGAAGAAAATTATTTTATTATTGGCAAAAAAAAAAGAAGAGATGCACATGACTAAAACTTTTAGTAAATTTTAATATGTGTTTTAGTCATGTATGACTAAGTGCAGATATAGGTGAATAAATTACAACAGTGCTTAATAAGCTTGTTAGATTTGTTGTTGTTTTAATAAATTAATGGTTGAAATTTTTGTTTATGATGCTTGAGAACATAACAAATGGATGTGACTAGTTAAATTATGTCATTAAATAATCTATGTAATGGATGTTTGAGAACATAAGATTTTTCTAAATTTTTTAATTTGAATTGTCTAACAAAAACACTTTATCATTTGTTTAAATGTTCAATCAAAGCATATTGTGTTTTAAATATCTAAATAAAATTTATTGTCAAGTGTAAAAGGTTATCAATATATCAGACCATATGAAAAATATATTCATTTAATCGTCAAATTTATCAACATCCTAGCTGAATTGTACTTTAATTGGAAAAGAATCAGTTGGATTCTTAGGCAACAAGATTAAATTAATTAACTTATCAAAGACTTGAATGACATTAGTCACCTAGCATCAATCAAATATTTCTTTCTATACTTCTAATGTAATATTATTAGTCAATTAATACTACCTTTATCTATGTAATAACATAAAGGAAATGGAAGGTGTATCACTGATTATTATGAAAATATCCCACAACATACATATTTTTTGTGATATTTTCTGAGCTTGATTTTTGTTTATAGTAACTACGATCGAACAAGCAATTATAGCTTTATCCATTCTCCGAGAACATAACAACCAATTCGACTTGGTCATTTTGGATGCCAACATGCTTGAAATGGACTACCTTGAATTCATCAAGTCCACTCAACTCATTAAAGACAAACCTATTATTTGTAAGACCATTTCATCAAAATTTTAATTATTTTGCTTGGTTTAGTGCGTGCAATTGATTAATTCAAAAGTGTATTTAAACGTGTTAATATAACACAACATTATTGAACTTTATCTACTATAAGAATAATATAAAAAAATTGACTTCTTAACACATTAGTGTTACTTGTAGTTTCTATATATATATATATATATATTTGTCAAATTCAATATTTATATAAGTTCCTTACAAAAGTGGTGTATATAAATTTGAACATCTAACTTCTCCCCACAATTCTAGATATCTTATTTAATTAATATTTTGTTCTGATTTATTATTTTTGGCTTAGTGATGTCTCCAGAGGTGACAATCGAAATGATAAAAGAAGCACCATCACAAGGGATATGCTTTATTTTTAAGAAGTCACTCATTTCATCAATGAAACTCAAGGATGTATGGAAGCATGTGAAGTGGCACAATAACAAAGCAAATGAAAAATCACTACACTACAAGGCTAATCAAGTTTATGTAATGGACAACACATCTTGTTCTAAGAAAATGCATGACAGAAAGGGAAAAAGCATAGGAAATTGCTCTGAGACTTATCAAGATCAAGCGGTAGATTCTTTAATAGAAAAAGATGAGGCAAAAAGGTCTAAGAGAATGAGAAGTACAAAAGAGGAAGCACAAGTTAAACGTAGTGATCCTTCGGAAAAAGAGGAGGATCATTCTTTGCTTTCGAAAATAAGTACAGAAAGACCAGAAAAGAAAAGACGAAACCTGAAATGGACAGTAGAGCTTGAGAAGAAATTAGACTAGGTTGTTCGCGAGTTAGGAGACAAAGGTAAGTGTTCAAAGACTTTGTTTTTATCCCGACAGAGAGAAGTAGAAAAAATAAGAATGTTGGTTAAGGAAAATCTTAAGTAGACATTTTTTGAATGTTCAGAAATTTACTATTAAATTCTTGTTATTTGTCTTACCATGTTGATTTAGCTGGTCCTAAAAATGTGTTGGAGAGGATGTGTGTGCAAGATTTGACTAAGGAATGTCTCACCTACTGTCTTAAGGTATCCAAGTATGAAAAAAACATTTATGATTCAAGGTTTTGTCAAATTTTCTAAATATTTTTCATCTTATATAGAAATATCGATCCCAAAAACGACAAGCTCCGGTTGTTCAATCAGTTACTTCCAACGAGGAACATCATTCCAATGTGTTAAATTCAAGTAACTTCTCTGCGGATGTCATGAATTATTTCAAGGAGCAGACATACCTTAACCACCAGAAGTTCCTTCTTTAGCTAATTTACCAAGTTTAAACGATTATTCCTTGAACGAGTGCGATGATTGGATTAATGAATTTTTAGAACTTGACGATTTCGAGCTGAAATTAAGCTAGTAAATCAGAGTGTCAGATCCTACAACTTGCTAAATTACATGCCTTTTTTGAAAGCTCAACTCAAACATTCCTAGATGTTCAACAGTTTTTATTGATCTATTGTGTTTGGCCTCTGCCTCAGTAGAACTCAAACAATCTTTAACTTTTGTTCTTTTGCATATGAAAGGATTGAATGAATATTTTTTTTTTCATTTTGTATGTATGCTTTACTCATAAGACATGGATCACCTTCTATAATGTGTTTGGCCATGTACTCTTTTCTGAAATAAATAATGAATATGATACATTCAAATGATTTTAAACAAATTTATAAAGGCATAATAATCCAATTTTAACACATATTTATGAAGTTGTTTTGCACTTTAATTAAATAAATTTTATCAATTCTTGGTAAACAACTAGCAAGAACAAAAATTAAAAGTTCAAGAGAAATAATTTAGATAACTAATAAAGTTGGAGAATTAACGAGACTTAAATTATTTTTTTTAGAAAAAAATATGGAGCACAATTTTTTTTCCTGAAAACAAAAGTGTCTTTAAAAGAGTCTGAATAAGAATAAGACTTTGTCACAAATCTGATTCATTGAGGCCTTTTTAGACCCATTAAAAGATTTTTAAATTTAAAAAAAAAACAAATGCACTTAATGGCCTAATGTCTGGACCATTCAGATTCAGACCTCCATTAAGTGCAAACAAATGAAACCTAATTTGTTTCCTACCATTAGAAATAGTGATTTTGCTAGTCATTTTCAATACACAGAATTATATACGGAAAAAGAAAGATTTATAAAGAAATAGAGAGAACTTTAATTAAGATTCAAGTACTATTGAGTTTATAATATTTTCCTTCAAAATGATATTAGAGCTTGGTAGAGAATCAAAGAATTCCCGCTGTCGGCGGGCAGTTATTTCCTAAATATGTCACCTGTTTGACCAATGATCATGTTGACAAAAGCTTGACATGAATTACGTATGCATACAAAAAAAAAAAAAACCTCAGTAAACCGCTCCCAACCCATCACAAGAGAACCAACGGGCCTACAAGCAAGAACCGATCTCCACCACTCCTAGGCCACTCCCGCAAACTAATGAGGGGTAACACACTCCATGTGCCTCTAAGATACCTAGGTTGAACAACTTATCCTGGAACTCGGTCAAGAAGTCATAAGCCTACTTTCCAGTCGTACTGTCTGGGAGGTGTCAAGCTAACAAATCTCTCAAAGCTCTTTTATTTGGCAACCGACATGGCCGCACTAGCAAAACGAACTACAAATCTCGGAGGTGCCATATAAGTCACTGAAGAGGAACCAGGAGTCTGAAATCCCACATTAGGCCCATGAACTGGAGATGTAACACCAACTATAATAGGAGGACCTGAAGTACCCAGAGGAACACCATAAGGAGGGGCACTATCCAATCTAGACAATAACCTGACGATCAACTCCTGAAGTATCGGAGTGCTGTCTTGAAGTGAAGGAGGAACATCAATGAACTTCATCGAGGAACGTCATCCCAATGTGTTGAATCCAAGTAACTTCTCTGCGGATTTCAATAAAATATTTCAAGGAGTAGACATACCTCAACCATCAGATTTCCTTTTGTAGCTTTACCAAGTTCAAACGATTATTCCTTGAACAAGTGTGATGAGTGGATTAATGAATTTCTAGAACTTGATAATTTCGAGCTGAAATTATGCTAGAAAATCAGAGTGTCAAATCCTACAACTTGCTAGATTACATTCCTATTTTTGAAAGTGTCGGAAATATATGTAGTGTTTTGTAATGTTAAGTCTAATATGAATCCTTTTTTTGTTTATCTTGTGGTTGTCTTTCTCAATCCAGCTTCCACATACTTCTATTTTTTGTGGGAGTTTCAATCTTATTATTATCTATTTTTTAATTATTATTATTCAAAGGTATACCCCAATAACTGTAACATCCGGCAATGTGAAATGACTACGAAGAGGCTTAAAATTGGAAATTTTCATTTTTGGAATGAATTTTGAAAATCTGGAAATTTGGCTCAGTATGGGAAAAAGGTGAGTTTTTGGCCAACTTTGAGCAGTCATAACTTCTCGCTCAGGGTGAGTTAGGTGTAGTTCCATTTATGGTTGCAAATTTTGTGGAATGATCTTTTCAACGCCACCAAGTTTGCTTAATTTCGAGTTCGTATGAGTGAGTTATTCCCTTTGGAAGTTGGGCAGTTGGCAGGGAAATCCGTCCGGAAATTTTAAGGGCATTTTGGTCTTTTCCCTAACTAATTCCTTTGGTTATATTGTTGTGTTGGACTGATTTTTTTGATCAGTTGTCCCTCTTTTAAAGAGTGAGAATTAGGGCTTGGGAGAGAAGAGAGAAAGAAGAGGAGAAAGAGAAGAGCAAGCAAGGAGATCATCGTGGATATCGTCGGGGGTGATCCCTACTAGGTATGTGAGTTCATAGTGTTGGGTTGGTTCTTTCCCCCACCCGCCAAACTCGTTTTATTGTCAAGAAAGGATTGGTTGTGTTGTTGGTTGTGTTTTTGATCTTGTTGGTTGTGTTGTTGATCTTGTTGATTGTGTTGTTGAAGTTCTTGTTGATTTGAGACATGGTTTGGTTGTGTTTTTGAGTTGAATCTCTTGTATGTTGAGGGATTTTATGATCCTTAGTGGTTGGGGTTGAAACCTTTGAAGTTAGGGTGGTTTAGAGTTGGAAAAAAGGGGAGAAAAGTCGAGTTCTCTGGGGAAGGGGCTGGGGCGTCGCGCCTGCCAGCGCCCCCCAAAAGGGGTTCTGAAGTTTCCCCCTTGGGGTGGCGCGCCTAGCAGTGCGCCCCAACCTCCCCTCTGAAGTTTTAAGGCTAGCGCTCCGCGCCTTGCAGAGCGCCAATGACGCCAAGTTTCCCCTTTCATTCCCCACTCTTTCATGCTGTTCCTTGGTATTGTACCTATGTTTCCTAGTTGTTTCCAACACTCCAAGGTACGTTTAAATGTCAAGAACTCATCTATAAACATGTGGTCATTTACCTTGAATCCATAATCCAATTCAAGGCAAGTTAGTATCAAGTCAAAGTGAAGTTAGAGTCAAGTCAAGCAAGTCTTTAAAGCTTTTCAAGAGTCATTGTTGAACGTTTTAACTTCGTTTCAAGTTTCAAGTCAAGCAAAAAGTATAGAGCTTCAAGCTAAGTAAAGAGTCTCAAGTTTCAAGTCAAGTGAAGAGTATCGAGTTTCAAGTTAAGTCAAGAGCATAAAGTTGAGCCCATTTCTCAAAAGCTATTAGGGAACTAAGTATTCCCAAAGAAGTTTGTAAATGTTTTTACTTTTGAGTAAGAGGGGAACCATGTTTTCCAAAAGAGCCTTTGGGCTAAGTTTTGAGTAATTATCTCAATTAAAGAAAGATGTGTTTAAAAACACTTATGAGCCAAATTATTTTTGGGAGTAGTATTGAGCACCGAATTGGGGACACGAGTTCATATTAACTCAACTCTTCATAAGAACCATACGCCAACATGGGACTTAACGTATCATTCTTTTTAGATGATCACGCAAGATTAAGCTAGTGGATCCACTAAGCAAAAGTAAGGTCCTCTATCACGGCAAGGTATAGGATGGTCCTTGGGCAACGTGAGGTAAAACGTTGTATCATCACTAGGGCTCATAGTGGTGGTTATGGATTAAAGAATCTCCCATAAAAGTTATATTACTTTTATATAAGTAAAGTTGAGTTTGTTATTGTTTTATCCTTAACGAGCTAAGTTGTTTACACTGTTTTACAAGTTATTTATATATTGCATATGTCTTATTGCTTTATATTGAGTTCGGTTATTCATAAGTCGAACAAAATCAAGGTAAGTGTTCTCTTGTACTCCTTTCAAGCTTAAGTTGTGGTTTAGCTTTCCAGCTCGCATACTCATATATTCCATGTACTGATGCCAGTTGGCCTGCATCTTATTATGATGCAGACACAGGTACCCAGGATCAGCATCCAGCACGCCGTTGATCCAGTTGAACACTCCAGAGTCAGTGGTGAGCCTCCTTGCTTTCCGGAGGACTCGGTTATTTTGTTCTATTAGGATGTTGCAGGGTTTGTCCCAACATCCATCTCAGTATTGTAGAAGCTTCATAGACAGTCAGTCAGTTAGTATTGATTTTCTCATCTATGTATATATGTAAATATTCTATTTTGAGACACGAGTTGCCTTTTGGCATGTTATGCATCAGTTAAGTTGTTTTATAACCTTGCATGGTATTGAGTTTTCCGCTGAGTTAAGAAAGCCAGGCCAAGGGTTCGCTTGGGGCCAGAAATGGTCTCCGGGTGCCGGTCCCACCCAGGGTGTAGGCTCGGGGCGTGACAATAACATATGTTTTCATATTTTTATTCTGTACTCTACAGAGGCTCATGCATAACTAATTAGTATTCAATTATAAACTCAAGAATTTTTTTTAAAAAATCACTATGATTAAATTTCTATTTAAATTCAAATAGCTCAATTAGTTTATCTATCTATTACTAGGTTTAGGGTTTGATCGATTAATACTTAAAGTGGGATGTCAATTACATTGCACCCTAAAATGGAGCGAACAAATACAGAATAAACATTTTTAGATGATTATATATGAACGCGATAGTATAGTTTGAAGAATTCGAGCAACATAGTTAAATTGTGAGGTACATATAGAGAGAGTAAGTCTTCGATTATATAATTCAAATATTTCAGAAGAATGAAAACCATGAGATATATAGGAATTGAATACTATTAATATAGTATGCATTAGGAGAAACCATATAGGGAGATAATTACATATTTAGAGGCTTGAAAATGTATTAAAATTTTACTCAATGTTTCAAACTTCACCTTTTTCTTCTTTTTCCTTTTAAAAAAGTTATAAGGAAAGGTGCAACTAGAGCTACAACCAACGAAACATTGTCAGTTTAATACTGTATCAAAATATTATATGGTATATTTCATGCCCGAGCCTACACCCTGGGTGGGACTGGCACTCGGAGACCATTTCTGGCCCCAAGCAAACCCTTGGCCTGGCTTACTTAACTCAGTGCAAGACTTAACTCAATGAAACAGTCTCAAATAATAACTTAAAGAATAATAAGTTGGCCAAAATGACATTTAAGTCTTAAACAATATCTGAAAGATAAAGAAAAACATCTGAACTAATAACTATCTGACTGTCTATGAAGCCTCTAAATGAAAGACTGAAAGTGAATAAAAGAGTCCTCCGGAATGCAAAGAGGCTCACCACTGACTCTGAGCTGCTCAATTGGATCAACGAGGTGCTGGATGCTGATCCTGGTTACCTGCGTCTGCATCATAATAAGATGCAGGCCAACTGGCATCAGTACATTGAATATACGAGTATGCGAGTTGGAATGCTAAACCATACATAGGCTAGAAGGAATTTGAAAGAAACTGAATAACTTACCTGGCTCACTCAACTCAACCTGATTGACTCATTCAATATAAAGCAATTTAAAGCAAGTGCAATATAAAGAAAAGCTGTTTAAAACATGCTATAAACTCTGTGTGTATGCAAAGATACAATAAATCTGAGATGTATGTAGAAATACAAATGAACTGATGTGTATAGAAATACAATAATTGTTATGAGAGTTTCTCTAACTGACAACCATCACATAAGAGCTATAGTGATGATACAGCGATCAACCTCACGCTGCCAAAGCATCATATACCCGGCCAAAGGTATAGAACCTGAACTGCCTAATGGATCCACTTGTCTAATTTGAAAAGGATTCATCTAAAAAGTATGAACCTCTTCTACCCATGATGGCTACATGGTTCTATGGGGGCTGTGGGTTCTTTGAACGCTCCCCCAATTCGGTGATCAATACTACTCCCAAAAATGTACTGGCTCTTATGTTTTTAAAACATATTTCCTCTGTGATTTGAGATTCGTGCTCAAAAACTTAGCTCAAAGGCTATCTTGTAAATCTAAGTTCCCCGGCTTACTTCATTTAGAAAGCTATTACTCTTTTATGAAAACTAGCCTGAAGGCTCTTTGAAAATCTCAGTTTCCGTTCTTATTTAAATGTGAAAACATTTTAAATCTCTTTGGGAATACTTAGTCCCCATATACTTTTGAAGAAA
>JAJOOF010008504.1:0-16776 GCA_029582545.1 Solanum lignicaule | reverse complement strand
ATTAGAATAGGAATAGGAATAGAAATAGAAATAGGAATACTAAATAGTATCCTACTTGGTAAAGGATTGTATTCTAGGGTCTATAAATAGGGTCTCAATGTAATAATGTAGACACAACAACAATTCAATAATATTCTTTTCATATATTTTTCACAAAGTTCAACAAGTTTGGTTGTTCTCTGTCGATCATTGCGGTTGATGGCCAAATGAGGTCTGTTATTATTGTTCCAGAAAACAAGGACAATGAAGGGTGGTTGGGACTCGTCAGTCGGATTGAAAGCTTTATTAATAGGTCTTTAATGCAAAATGGTACTCCAGCAGTAGGGGAGATAAATCATCCTTCAAAGAGGGGAGAAGGAAGCTACAAGGATGCTCTCTATAAGAACATATGGATGGTGCAGGAACCAACTATCTCCAAGGTACAAGCCACTGTGACAGCCTCTTCACACCATGATGGAAAGGATTTTTTACAAGATGCCTAATAGGAAGCTTTCCAGATTGCAACGAGATGCCAACAAGGAATGATGTGAGAAGGTGGATCCAACAAACTTGGAAAGGAGTTTACAATATTTAGGTTTTCGACATGAACACCATTCATTTCCTGTTCGAATTCCAGTCGAGGAAAGATGCACAACACATTCTTCTTGGTAACTGGAAGAGACAGGGCAAACAACTTGTGCTTGACTGGTGGTCTTCGACGTCTGGGGCTTATCCAGCCCACACCACTTGGTCTACCTCTTCAACTATGGTTTGAGAATATTCTGAAAGAGATAGGAGATAAATGTGGGGGATGGCTTGCAATAGAAGAAGAAACCATGATAAAAAACCATTTGCGATGGGCTCAAATTAAAGTGAAAGGCCCCATTGAAAATATTCCCAGGGAAGTTGAAATTCAAGATGGTTGTTTGATTTTCTCCCTTCCAGTTTGGGTTGAAGCTCCGGCAAGATTTTGCAGATCTGAGGTGGTTGAGCTCGATAGCCAAGAAGTCAGCCCTAGGCTAGAAAAGGAAAGGGATAAAGCTGCAAACTCCACAAAGAAAATGTTCCCAGGGATTAGGGCAAAGGAGAGAGGGAAACAATCTTGTGGATAATGATATACATTTAAGGAATGTTGTGGGGTCCAGTAGCCATGTGGATAAAGTTGTTGATTCCATAAAGCAAATGTTGACTTCACAGAGAATTGGGCTTAGGAGAGAGGGAAAGGATTTTGTGGATGTGATGGGGCATGCATACGAGGGCCCCACTACTGCTAGTCAAGTGAAACCCCAATCAAATTATTTGGGCCAGCCGACCCATTTAAATAAAATCCCAACAAAGGTTGTTGAGCCTTTATTAAAGATATTGACATTTGACCAGTTAATACAAAAGCCCAAAACACTCTGTCAACATGCATAGAACAAAGTATGTGGAGTGAAGTATCAAGAAGAGCTATTCAGACGGAGTCTCTGCAGCTGGACGATATAGAGCAGCGTCATTCAAAGTTGATTTTGTCGGAAATAAGGGAGACAAGCGATAAAACCAAGGAAGGGGAGGTACAGGGGAATTCTCAATAATTAACTC
This sequence comes from Solanum lignicaule, assembly GCA_029582545.1. Lineage (NCBI taxonomy): Eukaryota > Viridiplantae > Streptophyta > Magnoliopsida > Solanales > Solanaceae > Solanum > Solanum lignicaule. The sequence continues at coordinate 15,216 of JAJOOF010008504.1, read as the reverse complement.
CTCTTAGTGATCCGACGCCTCTCAATTGTGATGCCTCTGAATGCAGCAAAGAGGTAGAGGGGAAAACAAACCAATGGATACAAGACAATATCCTCCGGCTCGGCCAAATGTTTGGAATGTCTTTTGATGGTTGTTCTGGGGAAGCTTTGACCCTTTTGTTAAAAATTGACCAAAGAAGGGAAAAGGAAGGCTCCTTCGCCTCGAGTGCTACAGAACATGAGGACAAGCTAATAATCCCTAAAGAGCTCAAAAATTTGATCTTCGATGTGAAGTTCAAGGATGGAGATCCTAAGAGTGAATTTAGATGCTGGGGGAGAAATTCTTCCACCTAGTTACAATGAATTTAAAAATTCTATCATGGAATGTTAGGGGTTTAAACATGGAGAATAAAAGAAATTTGGTGAAAAGTAGAATACAACAGGAGGGAGTAGATATTATAGTTTTGATAAATTAGGCCGTGGGGGATTATATACAACAATTAGGGGGGAATAAGTGGATGGGGGAATATGGCTGGAAGCGATTGGCAGCAAGGGTGGAATTTTAGTTATGTGGGACAAAAGATCATGGAAAGGGGAGATGGTGGAATATGGGAACCAATCAATTACTTGTAAACTATGTGGAGTTAATCGAGAACTAACTTGGTTTCTCTTAGCAGTCTATGCATCTTGGGATAGAAATGAAAGGATGGACTTGTGGGAAGATTTGGGAGCTATGAGAAAACTCTGCGAAGGGCCATGGATAGTAAGTGGGGATTTCAATACTACTAGGTTTCCTCCGAGAAAACCAACTGTATCAGGCTTTCTGGAGCCATGACAGATCTATCCAGTTGTATCAACGAATTGGAGCTGATTGACCCCCCCTTTATTTGGAGGATCATACACTTGGAGAGGAGGGGCAAACCATAGGAATGCCTCCAGGATTGACAGATTTTTGTACTCATTCCCATGGGATGAAATGTTCTTTCAAATTAGGCGATGTACTCTGCCTAGCTTGGGGTCTTACCATAATCCCATTGTCTTAACATGTGGGAATAATGCCTTCAGGAGATCTTATTTCAAGTTTGAAAAGTGGTGGCTTAATATAGAGGGTTTCAAAAGTAAAGTTCATGAATGGTGGAGTTCCTTTGAAGTGTCAGGAAGACCGGATTACGAACTAGCTACTAAGTTGAGGCTGCTTAAAACAAAACATAAGGAATGGAGCAGAGAGAATAGGGAAACTGGAAGGCAAGGAAAGAGCAAATTTTGAGTCAGATAGGAGACATGGAAGTTACTCAAGAGTCTAGATCTCTTACTGATGATGAACATGGAATATGAGTGGCAAAAAATGAAGAATTTTTTTGGAGACAGGTCTAAATTCAGTGGATCAAGAATGGCGATAAAAATACAAAGTATTTCCACAGAATGGCTACAGCTCACAACTGAGCCAGTGGCAATCAAGAGCTTTATTGTAGATTTTTACCACCATTTGTATAAGGAGGTAGAAAACTGGAGACCCTCACTAAATATTCTTAATGTACAGAGAATAACAATGGAGGGGCAGAGCTTGTTATCTAGAGAATTCAGTGAGGATGAGGTGCTAGAAGGGATAAGATTGTGTGCTTGTGATAAGCACCTGGGCCTGATGGTTACACCATGGCCTTTTTCCAGGCATTCTCGGAAACTATAAAGGAAGATGTGATGCAGACCTTCCAAAACTTTCACTATCACCAAAGTTTTGAGAAGAGTTTCAATGCCACCTTTGTAGCTCTAATTCCTAAGGAAGTGGGGGCAAATGATCTAAGAGACTTCAGACCAATCAGTCTCATTACTGGGGTTTATAAAATAATTGTCGAAGTGTTGGCAGAAAGGCTGAATAAGGTGATATACAAGTTAGTCAACAAAAATCAAATGGCTTTCATTAAAGGGAGATAAACAATGGATGCCGCTTTAATTGCTAGTGAATGTATTGATACTAGGATTAGAGGAGATGTGCCAGGGGTAATGTGCAACCTGGATATTGAAAAAGCCTATGACCATCTTAATTGGGACTTCCTGATCAACACTCTTAGGCAAATGGGTTTTGGCCCTACATGGCTCAAGTGGATTGAGTTATGTATTAAAACCACCAGGTTCTCCATTTTGGTTAATGGAGAACCTGTAGGTTTTTTTCCTGCCGAAAAAGGTCTTAGACAAGGAGACCCTTTGTCCACTTTCTTGTTAATCATTGCTATGAAAGGGTTGGACAGTTTGATGAGGAGAGCTTCTCTAAACAACTGGATTAGGGTTTTTAGAATAAAAAACAGGGTTAATGAGGTGATGGATATGACTCATTTATTGTATGTTGATGACACAATAATTTTTTGTGAAGCAGAGTAGGAACAACTCTGTCAATCAGAATTATTCTGGTAATTTTTGAGGCATGCTTTGGTCTAAAGGTGAACTGGAGAAAAAGTAGCATTTTTCCTACTAAAGAGGTCCAACAGATTCAAGCTTTGGCTAATATATTGAAGTGCAAGATAGAGAAGTTGCCTACAATTTTATCTAGGTCTGCCATTGGGTGCTAAACATAAAGCGGTTAGCATCTCGGATGGTATACTAGAGAAATCAGCTATAAGACTGGCACTTTGGAAATCTCAATATCTATCCTTGGGGGGAAGAGTCACTTTGATCAATTCTATTTTAGACTCTTTGCCAACATATGTGATGTCACTTTTTCCCATTCCCGGCAAGGTAGTCAAAGCTATAGACTCATTGAGGAGATATTTCCTTTGGCAAGGTAACAAGATTGATAAGAGCTTCAACTTAGTTAGATGGATGGCAGTTCAACAGAGCAAAAAATATGGGGTTTGGGAGTAAAAAAACCTAAAGATACACAACAACGGCTTACTTACCAAATGGTTGTGGAGATACAATTTGGTAGATCAAGCTCTATGGAAGGAACTCATTCAACACAAGTATGGTCAGGAAGGTCAATAGTGTTCAGAGGAAGTGCCAGAAACATATGGTGTGGGAGTATGGAGGACTATAAACCTATAACTGGCTTTTAGAGACAATGTAAGGATAAAGGTTGGCCGAGGGAATAAGGCTTTGTTTTGGAAGGAAGACTGGACTGGTCAAGGGTCCTTGGAAAATTTATTCCTAGGGTTGTTTTCCATTTGCCTGAATCCTGATAGCAAAATACAAGAGGTTTGATCTCCACAAGGATGGAATTTTCTTTTTAGGAGATTTCTTAATGATTGGGAAATAGAGTGGGTATCGGATATGCTAGCTTTGATTGGAGATTATCCTGGCACAAATCTTGAAACGGATAAATTGCTAGGAGGCATCATACTAATGGTCAATTCTCTGTGAACAGAATGTATAAAAGGGATCTAGCCACAAATCACAATTGTAGGGAAGAAATCAGGGTCATGGAGTGCTATATGGAAGAGTGTAGCCCCTACCTAGGTGAAGTGTTTCACTTGGTTGGTAATCAGGAGAGCTTGCCGGACACATGATAAACTTCAAAAGAGGGGAAGAAATATTGCCTCAAGATGTTATCTTTATAAAGAGGCTCTAGAAACCAACAATCACTTGTTCCTCCACTGCAAAGTAACAACAAAAGTATGGGCTCTATTCACCAATTTAGCTGGCCTAAATTGGATTATGCTAGAACATACAACAGACCTACTAAGTTGTTGGGTCAGAAGGGGAGGTAGTAAGAGCTAGAGGAGGTGGTGGAGAACAATACCTGCTTGTATCTGGTGGATCATTTGGAAGGAGAGAAATCAAAGAATTTTGTAGGGAAAGAATGCACTATAGAGAAGATTAAATGGAAAGTAATTACCACTTTTAGGTTTTTGGTGTAAAGAAATGGACATAGAAGAAGAAATTCAACTAGTGGATTTCATAGGAGCTTTGTAACTAACTCTTTTGGAGGTGGCTAGCATAGCCCTTAATGCTGAGGAATACAAAGTTACCAGTTTCAAAAAAAAATAATCTTGTTACTTCAAATGAGCTTGATAGTGACTTGAATGTGAATATTAGACCATGTTTTGGTGAGATTGATGATTTTTTAGTTTGTGTTTGTATTCAAATGGATGATCATCATACACTAGTTGAATATGATTGTGTGGAGCTAAAATTATTATTGATTTTCTTTTTTTGTTGTTTCTATGTAATCACTTTTGGAGGTGGCCAGCATAGCCCTTAATGCTGAGGAATACAAAGTTACCAGTTTCAAAAAAAAAAAAACTTGTTACTTCAAATGAGCTTGATAGTGACTTGAGTGTGAATATTAGACCATCTTTTGGTGAGATTGATAATTTTTTACTGTGTTTGTATGCAAATGGATGATCATCATACACTAGTTGAATATGATTGTGTGGAGCTAAAATTGTTATTGATTGTGAGCTTAAAAGGTTTCAAGCTAGTGATATGTCAAATATGGGAAAACATGGTGTTTTATTGAAATCTTGTGATAAAGATGAAATTATTTCCCTTTTACCTACTAGAAACACTAAAAATGTGATTGATGATGAATGTCTCTTGGCAAGCGAATTTGATTGTAACAATTATTTATCTTGTAAGGACATGGATATGCTTTGTGGTAGTAGTCTTGCAATGGAGCATGAGGAGTGTGATGACATCCTTTTTGAGCCTAAGAAATATCAAAATTTCAAAATATTTGACAATCCTTTATTTGGTGAAAATATTCAAGAAGGTTTCCTTGTTGATTTATGTGCACTTAATGAAAGTGGTTATCAAAATTTGAAGAGTCGATTGCTTTTTAATAAAAAATAATACCTATTAGAGGGCTCATTTGTGTTTTTCTCTCGGAGCATGTTATCAAGGCAGCTAATGTGCACCTACTGTAAATGCAAATGGCCACTACAGAAATGAACAGTGGCTCGCCGGGGAAGATGGTAACACCACAGGATGGAAGTAGATGCGTACTTTCTCCTCTCACTTTTGGTATCTTCCTCCCTCAAAAATTTCGATCCATCCCGGAAGAGGTTGAGGATTCTTGTTTGGATGTAGACTCCTCCTCCTCTGTACACCTCCAAAGTTTTGGTACCTCGTGTCCAAATAGGAAATTACAATTTTTTGGGGTCACTATAGCTACTAATCCTCAAGTAAAGAAGGAAATTACGGAAAATAAGAAGCTAGGTCAGGGGAAAGTGCTGACTTATATTCCTCCGATCTCAAAAGATGGTAAGGTCTATGTGAACATCAATGAAGAAGATTTGATGGTGCATATGAACTACTGGCAAAACTCGTTGATTGGGTATGTTATTGGTGACATGCCATACCTAAAATCAATCCAGAACTATGTTGCCAACATATGGAGCTGTGAGATTATGCCACAAATCTTACTCCATGATGCTGGGTATTTTATTTTCTGATTCAATTCCGCTGGAGACCGGGATAGGGTTCTATTAAATGGTCCTTACATGTTTCACAACAAACCTTTTACGGTTCAGCAATGGGAAATTGATTTTGTGTTTGATCCAAATTGCATAACCACTATGCCTCTATGGATCACACTACCAGGTCTACCTAGTGGGCTACTGGTCTTGTGAGGCTTTGAGCAAAATAGCTAGTGGCATTGGGCAACCAAAGCATACTGATCAATTTACAACAAGCATGGAACGCATCTCGTATGCTCGTATATGTGTTGAAGTTGATGTATCACAACCTCTGATTGAATCCATTGAGATGATTACGCCAATTGGCACGTTCCATCAGCCTGTAGGTAGAATATGATTGGAAACCCAAATTCTGCGGGGATTATCTTAGATTTGGCCATCAAACAGATGAATGTAGAGTGTGCCAGGACAATGAGGGCCCAAGTAGAAAGAGAAGGAATGAGGAAAGGCTCAAAATAGTTCCTCATCTTTGGGTTAAGGCTCAAAGTCATCCTTGAGTTTTCACATGGAGCACTAATAGGTGCACTTTTGGTCCTCCTCCAAAATTTTGCCTATTTTTTAACATTGATTTTATCCATAACTTATGTATGATATGTTCAATCGTCATTTTATATATTTAGTAGAAATAATAACTCCATATGAGAGAATGTGAGAAGAAAAACATCTTGTTTTGTTTAGTAGAAATTGTATTGCAGGTAAAGTCGAGAGGTTCATCACGATAATTTCACGTGCAATAGTACAAATTTTTTTCTTTTCTTCCAACGTCATATGTTAAGATGTTCTTAGTTTAGCTGCAGTAATATTTCTACAGAACAGAACAATGTGTTCTTCTTTTCACCTTCTCTCACATAGAGTTATTATTTCTACTAAACATATAAAAAGACGATTGGGCATTCCTTACATAAAATTGTGGACAAAATTAATGTTAAAAAATAGGTAAATTTTTTGAGGAGGAACAAAATTGCACCAATATTGCAAACATGAGGGACTATTAGTGCTCCATGTGAAAACTCAAGAATGACTTTGAGCTTTAACCCAAAGATGAGGGACTATTTTGAGTCTTTCCTCGGAAGGAATAGACGAAGGAGACCTGTGCAGCAGGGGTGGAAAGCAAAGGAACCTCCCAAAGAAGTAGTTAAAAATGACGTGCAACAATTAACTACTACAGCTCTAGAAGACAGAATTCAAAGCATGGTGGAACGACCAATGCAAGGTGAACCTAGTACTTCCAGGGGTGGGAACAAGTACACACCATTGTTGAGCTTGGCAACTGAGGGGGATACACGAGGGACCTGGCGAAGTTCCAAAGTTAGTATGATTATTTCTACCTGGAATGTGAAGGGACTAAATCAACCCCTCAAGCAGAAAGAGCTCAAACTCTTTCTCCAAAAGCATAAAATTGATCCGTTAGGTTGTTTGGAGACTAGAGTCAAGCAATTCAAGTCCCAAACCATCCTTAATAAGGTGGCACATGGATGGATCTCAAAGTGTAATTACCCAGAAGCTGTAAATGGTCGAATTTGGTTGCTCTGGAGATCTACTACACAGGTGAAGATTTTGGAAACAAATGAACAATTTATGCAATGCTACGTGGAAAATCAATCTGGATCTCTCAAAGCCTATGTTACTGTTGTTTATGCCAGAAATACAGCTACTGAAAGAACTCCACTATGGTCTGCTCTAGTGAGAATGGGGGCTACAATCACAGACCCCTGGGTGTTAAGTGGAGATATCAATTCAGTATTGAGTTCATTTGATAGATTGGGCTCTGACATCTGCTGAAACCCAGGATTTTAGAGAATGTCTTCACATATTGCAACTTACTATACTGAGGTCGAAAGGTTGTTTCTATTCCTTTTGTAATAAACAGGAGCTGGATCATAGGGTGTACTCAAGAATTGATTGAACTTTGGGAAATTATCAATGGCTTCAAGACTATGGGAATGTTGAAATAGACTATCTAGCCCCAGGTGTGTGTGTGATCACTCCCCAGTGCTACTACATTGCACACCAGTTGTGACCTCTAGGACAAAACCATTCAAGTTATTTAAGACTGTCCTAGATCATCCTAATGTGCAATATCATCATCAATCTTCCTGTCTCCTTGGTTTATGGACCCGAGATACTTAAAGCTCCCTTTATAGGTATGATTTTTGCATTGATCTTCACTTCCATCTCTGTCTCATGTGTTACGTCATTAAACTTGCACTCCAAGTACTTTGTTCTAGTCTTGCTTAACCTAAAACTTTTAGACTCTAGGATTTGATTTGACCATATATGTGAGCTAGATTTCCAACATGATTTTGCAAGCTCTAGAAGTTGTTCCACTTGACCAAGATAATAGTAGAGAAGAAGTTGTGAGTAAGGATTAAATCAATGTTTTTCCCCAATGTTCTAAGGGAACCATTTAATCCACAAAAAGAGGGATCAAATCCTACCTATGTAATATTCCCCACTCCCTTCCCCATCTTCTTTAGGGACCCCCCCCCCCCCCCATTAAAGATTGTTGTTACTTTCCTTCCAACCTCCTCGCTTCCAAACCTCTCAAGTCCATTTTTCCTTTTCCTTATTGCCCTTTACAGATCTTAATTTCTGCTTCTAGGAATCTTCTGCTTCTTTGTGCATTTTAGGTACCAGTATTTTAGTCTAGAACATATAGACAATCTTGCCAGACTATTGCATATAGACAATCTTACCAGACTATTGCAAGTGTTGGTATGAGAATCAACAAGTTTTCAATTCCCTTACACAAGTATTTATTCCATACAGGGCTCACTCATATTTTACACAACAATATCAATATTAAGAGAAAAACCACATTGATATATGCGAGACCAGAGAATATAAATGGTAAAAACTCATAAAGATTGTTCATGCCTCTTATACAACTTAATCAAGTATATCTTAATACAATTTTAGAAAAACAATGAATCAAACTAGAAAATCACCTGTCTCAGAGATGGTCCTCCACACAAGGCCAAAGCATTGTCCTGGCAAGAACGAGGAGTTTCAAACTGTTTGATATCAAGCTTTTTGTTAATAAACCCAACTTGAAAGTAAATACTCCCAGACGATGGCAAATCCACACGGATCTCATTCACACTTTACCACAACAAAAATATCTTAACTTCAATTCCTTCTAAATCAGTAATCGATCCAGTAACCTTGTCAAGGTAATAAACCAAATATTCAAACTCCACATAACAAGGCTTCTACAGTAAAACTTCAAAGGTTCCATCATCGGAAAGAGAGTAAGATTTTACAGAGCATGGTAAAAGCCCTTGAGGAAGGCTGCATTTTGTGAGGATTTCGTAAACAGTTGTGTTGGGGTTGAATGAAGTTTGCCAACCTTGATAATATGGTGTTGAGTAATTGCTTCATCCAACCAGATAGAGATTAATTCTCTGAGAAGGCTACCATCATTTTTATCTTTAGTTAACATTAGCTAAGGGAAACAGCCTGTGCCACTACTTGTCCTTTCTTCTCAATAAATTTCTCAGAAAATTGGCATTCTGTTGAGGTAAGTTCTTAATTAAGAAAGTAAAACAGAAACGATGAGTCAAACCTAGAAAAGGAGGCGGCATCCAGATAACAAATTCTCCAATTCCTTATTTATCTTTTGTTGCGAAGAAGTTTGAGCAGTAGAATTGGAGCTCTGTCAAAGCCAGTCAGAGAGACAAGACAAGAAACAATGAGTAAACCAAGAGTCCATGAGTAAAAATTAGAATCTGGAGAAAACAATTTCTTATGATCTTGCTATGGGAACAATATAGAACCAACTCTACAATAGAACAAAGACTTGCAAGAACTGGAAATACAAGAGCATTCACGGGGAACAAATTAATGCAGCTGAACAAGGAAATTAACAAGACACTACAGCACTAATTACCACCAAACCTTGAAAGTTAATCAGCGACATGGTTTGACAATGAAACTAACATATGTAAACGTTATTATTATAATCCCACCTAGGTAATATTCTCCTCTCCTTTCCCCTTCTTCTTTAGGGCACCTCTATAGAGGACCCCATTAAACTAACATATGTAAATGTTACCTTTCTTCCAACCTCTCAAATCCAAATTTTCCTTTCCTTATTGTCCTTTAGAGATCTTAATTTCTGCTTCTAAGAATCTTCTGCTTCTTTGTGCATTTTAGGTGCCAGTGTTTAGTCTACAATATAGAACCATATACACAATCTTGCCAGACTATTGCAAGTGTTGGTATGTGACACAACAATTTTTCAGTTCCATTTATTCCATGAAGAACCATGTTGAAATATACGAGACAACTTGATCAAGAATATCTAAATACAATTTTAGAAAAACAATGAATCAAACAGAATGGAACTTGAAAATCACCTGTCTCAGAGATGGTCCTCCACACATCGCCAAACCATTGCCCCGGCAAGAATGAAGTGTTTCAAACTGTTTGTTAATGAAGCTTAACTTCAAGGATCTCATTCACATTTAACCACACAAAAAATCCCTTAACTTCAAATCAGTAATCGACCCAAGACTCAGTTACCTTCTCAGCGTAATAAACCAAATATTCAAGGCTTCTCCAGTAAAACTTCAAATGTTCCATCATCGGAAAGGGAGTAAGATTTTACAGAACCCTTGAGGAAGGTTGAATTTAGTGAGGATTCCGTATACAGTTGTGTTGGGGTTCGTGGGTAGATTGAAAGATAGGGAATAAGAAGATGAGAGGAGGAGGAGGAGATTGAAACCCCCATAGAAAGAGAAGCATAGTCAGTTGGATTGAAAACCCCCATTGTTCTTGAAAGGGATATATACTGAAAGTGATGCTGTGAGTGGTTGTACATAACGGTAAAATAGTTGTACGATTAGCTGCTTCATGGAAATTGAACGTTATAATGTGGCTCACATTCAAAATTTCTATTGTGTACCAATCAATAAATTTAGGTCCAAGTGGAATAAAAGTATTAAAAAAATAATACTCTCTCCCTTTATTTTAATTATTAATTATCTTAATAAAAAATAGTTGACTCATATTAGTTATTTATCTTACTATATCAAGATAACGTTATTAAAGTTTTTCTATATTACCCTAGAGATACATTCTTTTTAAAAGTGTTCTTGTTTGTAAATTCCCAAAAAGTTTTTTAAGGAGTTAATTAGTAAAATTATATTTCTTATTTATATATTTTAAATAGGTGTAAAAAGGTAAATGATCAACTAATATGATTCAAAACTTCATGCTACGGGCCTAAATTACGGTCGGTAGATGCTTCAACGACTTGTAACTGGGTCCGTAAGAATTGGACCCAAAAGATGACTTTCATAACTTTTTTCACGAGTGAATAGTACAGATCTTACTTTGATTTATGACCCATGGATCAGGTTCGTAGTTACTAAATTTGAAAACTCTGTTGTGGTAGTCTCTAGTAAAACGGTCATAACTTTTTACTCAGAACTCTAAATGAGGCAAACTTAGTGGAATTGGAAAGAAGACTCATAGACCTTTAATTTGATAGGTCAAAGGCTACCTAATTCATTATATACGGAGAGATATGATCGTTAAAGTTGACCCATGAACTAATGCGAAAAACTTAGCTGGTAGGAAGATTTTGAACTCGACTAAGTACTAAAGGTCTCTTATGACCCCAAACCACTTCCAACTACACTTCCCACACATTGGAATGAACCATAACACATAAGCATAAGTAGGACATCAACCGATTCAAGATTATATACTTACAACGAAAGATTTGAATTCTAAGAATAGAGTTGTGAGGTGATACAATAGGCATACCACACACAATGTAAAGCTTAATCTAATTTTAGAAGTAAAGTTTGATCTAGTTTTAACTTCTTCTTTTTTTTATTTTATTTTAGCTAGTTCAATCTTAATAGCTCAGTTGATTGATTACATGAATTTTAATCTTTTTGGTGAGAATTCAATTTTCCACCTTGTAATTCATTTCCCATTTTTTCCTACCTCATAATTTTTTTGATGAAGTATCATGTAAAAATGTGTTCTTTTTGTACAATCATCAGTAAAATCAATCATTTGGCACTAACTAGCGACCTATTAGCTTAAATCTATATATCAATCCATCTATTTAACATGAATATTCTTTAAAATGTTGATAGAAAGAGATATTAGGAGAATCAATGTCAAACAAACAACTTTACCTTACATTTAGGACTTTAGAGTAATTTATAATGACATAATCATCTTTAAACTAACAAATGTAGTAAATATTTTTAAGGTGAGATTCAGTTAATAGTTGTTAATAGAGTGACTGTTCAACCCGTTCATATCGAATGTAAAAAAATTTATTTGAAGAGCTCATCATTATATGGATTCACAACCTGAGATCCGCGAAAAGATGAGAGCAATGTTGATTGATTGGTTGATTCAAGTTCACCACAAGTTTGAACTTAATTGAGAAACGCTTCACATCATAATCAACATTATTATTGTGAGAGACTGCATTAATCAAGAAGGAAATTGCAGTTGGTGTGCATTAATGTCATACTCATAACCTTCAAATATGAAGAAGTTTGAGCCCTAGGTATATTTCCAGAGCTTACATAAAATAAATATGAAAGTCTTTTGCCATATGGCTACTTATGGCTAAAGCTAATAAATTTTTGAATGAATTAATTTGATTTCCAAGTCAATAACTTTGTGTGCATTTCAGAAAAAAATTACACTCATGATTAGGTGTTAATAATAGAGAAACAAGTTTTTGGACATTTGGAATGGTACCTAATAGTCCCAACACCTTGTGCGTTCCTCATGCGTTTAGTTTAGAACGCGTTTGATAATGATTTTTTTCACTGTTTTTTGAAAGTTGAACTATGAAAAACATATTTGACCGTAAAATTTCGAAATTCAAATTATACTAGAATTTGTAAAAATTTGAGAAATAACAAAAATGTGTTTTCACTTTTTAAAAAATATAAAATATAACTCCTAAAATATATCCGCGTGTCTTATGCATACATGTATCACTATTAACTACTTATTTTATAAAAATATTCACGTGCATCCATTTCTGCATATACATGTTCTTTTAAACTCATAATTTGCAAAAAAAAAATTAATAATAAAAATAATACATTCACGGCTAAAGTTTAAACAAAACATGTAGCGTTAGTTAATTTCTTTTTTACCCTTTAAATGTTTGTGTTGCGTTGAACACTTCTATTAGGTAAAACTTTTTTTGTTTAAATATTACATGGAAAATGGAGTTGGAGGGTTAAAATAGAACAAAACTAAGTTGAAGTGCCAAAATAAAACTTTGAGGCGAGCTAAAGGGGTTGTGTATGTATTTGGCTAAAGTCGAATAATTGATGACCCTTTCCAAGTCATAACATCATACATAAACAATTCCAATTATATTTGCTTAAGCTCAACTAAACTAACCAACTTTAGGCCAAATGAGCAAATGATTGAACTGATGATTAACATCTTCAATCTGCAAAAGTAATTGATCATATACAAGTATGCATCGACATCTCGAGTTCTTCCCCCAAAATATCAAGGTAGACGAAATGATGTGAAATTTTGCCAGTTACTAGTAACAGAACGACTGGAAGACCCTTCGAACCTCAAGCTCCTGAAACCGAGGAAAGAAAGACAACGATCAACAAGAAGAAGAATATTTACATAGGACACACGTGCATGTCTTCATAGAACTTTTATTGTTGTAATGTGATCTACAAGAATTTACATGGACACACGCGCAACACATGTGTCTAGAAACTAGTTTCTCAATATGTAGCAGAGGAACTGTGTGTAAGCTATTTAACTTTTGCTAGCAGATTTTATAGTCCGTTTTATGCAGATGTAACTCTAAATGTTGTTTTTAAGCATCTCAACATCTTCTTTATATAGCAATGAGCTCTCAGGTTTATAAATCACAATTGAAAACAAAGCTAGTAGAACGAATTTACCCGCTGATTGAGCTGTGAATTGCATGAGAAGCAAGGAGAATGTCTCTAATTAGTTGAAGTTTCTTGACAACATCCCCGATATCCATCCTTTCTCTCGGGGATTCAGCTGAACAAGCAACTCCAATCTGTATTATCGAGACCAAGCACGCTTGCGCTTGTTTTATACTAGTATCATCTTGATTGATAAGTACTCATTCTTCCTCGGCCTCTTGTCTTTCTCTACTGTTGCTAGGTAGAAGCATGGGATCTACTATTTCATCAAGTAAAGCCGTCTTAGAAAAACTGTGAAGAGTCCGTCCATTTTTGAACATGCTGTCAGTAGGTCTCTTTCCAGTAAACATCTCGAGCAAAAGGATCCCATAGTTGTAAACATCACCAAATGCGGAAGCGTTACTTCCCATGTTGTACTCTGCCCAAAGAGGAAAGAAAACATGTAATCAACTTAGAACTTGTAAAATGAAAACTCTCTCAACTCTCAAGAAGACACGTGAAAAGACCCAAAATAGTCCCTTATCTTTGGGCTAAGACTCAAAGTCATCTTTGTTTTCTAACATGGAGAATTTATAGTCCCCGTGTTTGCAATATTGGTACACTTTTGGTCTTCCCCCAAACTTTTGTCTATTTTTAACGTTGGTTTTGTCGACAATTTAGTGTATGAAATGTTTAGAAACAATAACTCCATGAGAGAGAAGGTGTGAAAAGGGTACGTGCTCCTTGTTCTGTACAACTAGTCCAAGCATCATTGTACGTGAAATCTAATGTAATGAAACTCTCAATCTCAAGAAAAAAAACAAGTTTGAGGACTGTTAGTGCTCCGAACAAGGATGCCTTTGAGTCTAAATTCAAAGATAAGGGACGGGACTATCAACTATGTTACCTGGTGCAGCATATCCAATTGAACTATATTTGCTCATGGATTATGAGAAAAACATTGTTAATCCAAAATAAGCTACAAAGGCAGTCATGTCATTGTCAAGAAGAATGTTGTCCAGCTTCAGATCACAGTACACAAACGGATTGTGGCGAAGTTGATGAAGATATTCCAGTGCACAAGCCACATCAATAGAAATGCTTAGTCTTTCAACTAGACCAAGAATCCTCACCTCATTAGTTGAGGCATCAGCTTCCGGACAGGATGCAACCAACTTTCTAAGCTCCCATTAGGCATGTATTCGTAAACTAAAGCTATAAACGGATTACCCTCAAAATCACTAGTCGAACAGGCAGTATAGACCTTAACAAGATTTTGATGCCTAATGTTTCTCAGGGTTCAAACTCAGCGATGAAGCTCTTAGAAGCAGCCCCTTGTTGATTAATGTTTATCACCTTCACCGTAACCATACTTTCACCTAGATTACCCCTTTGTAAACATAACTAAAGCTACCATTTCCAATCAAATTGGCAGAAGAGAATCTCAATTTTGCTGAATGAGTTCTCTCAAATGAGAGTTCTTCCATTAAATAGAAAGAATTCTGATTTACATGCCTAAAAATCTGCTATATATCCCTAAATATATGTTATTCCTAATTGTAATATCTCTGAAAATATGCTACATTAATCTATGCTATCTCCTATCATCATTACACATATATTTAGAGTTATAACATAGATATGTACAGATATTTAGAATCTGTCCAATCATGCTAACATCCCCCCTCAAATTGATGCCGGTGGATCAAAAAGCATCAATTTGCCTACCAGAAACTGATGACGTTGTCGTGCCATAGACTTTGTAAACACATAAGCTATTTGAAGATCACTGGATACATGTGGAAGAGTAATGACTCTCTTATCTACAGCTTCTCTGATATAATGACAATCCACTTCAATGTGTTTGGTCCTTTCATGATAAACTGGATTAGTAGCAATCTGAATAGCACTTGTGTTGTCAGCATGGAGAGGAGT
>JAJOOF010008503.1:0-23227 GCA_029582545.1 Solanum lignicaule | reverse complement strand
TTTTTTCACCCCTACCCTCGACCCCCCACCCACCCATCCCCTACCAGCCCCCCTCCCCCAACCACCCCCAAAAATTAATTTTTAAGTTTGTTTTTCAAAAATATTTTCAATTTCAAAATTTCATTTTTTTCACCCCTATCCCACCCCCACCCCCAAAAAAAAAATTTAAGTTCATTTTTAAAAAATACTTTCAACTTCAAAAGTTTATTTTTTCACCCCAACCCTCGACCCCCCCACCCATCCCCTACCATCCCCCCACCCCCCTACCAGCCCCCACCCACAAAAAAAAATTTAAGTTTGTTTTTAAAAAATATTTTCAATTTCAAAATTTATTTTCTACTTTAGTTAAAATAAAAGATATTTCTCAAAAATATTTTTCATTCATAAATCAAACACTAAAATTTTTTTCCGAAAAAAATTTTCTACTCACCAACCAAACATGAGAAAATAAGTCAAAAATCAACTTGTTTTCCAGGAAAACATTTTCCATGGAAAACCTTCATACCAAACACACCCTAAGGGTAAAATGAGAAGTTTATAGATTACATTAATTCTAATTATAGAAAGGTATTATTCTTTATGGAACAAACAAAAAAGGAAAGTGTGCCACATAAAATGGGACAGGGGGAGTAACATATATGTGGTGTACATCATGTGACTGAGATATCATCTCTGGAGTATCATCCCCTTTGTTAAAAAGTGAGAACAATAAGAAAACAAATAAAGGAAATCAACCGTTCTTTTAGATTATTAGTGGCAAAAAATATGTAGACATTAGACTTTTCTTAGTGAAGGGGAGGGGACCATTTCTTCGTGTAATTTTTAATCAACAGAAATATAACAGTTAGTTGGACTTACCCGATTTTTCTTCTTAGATTCTTGGTTTCTCACCTTTTACATTAACATACGGAGTTTTTCAATTGAAGGGGGTCATTTCACTTTGCATGAAATACTAAAGCTGAACGTTAAACAGTTGGGAATACTGTATCACCTGATTTTGAATTTTGATAGTGCCAGAAGATTATTTAAAATCTTTCCACCCTGAAATACCGGTATGAAGATGTGTATTGGCTAGTGATGCCAAGGGAATTATAGCCATCCTTGGGAAATTTTAGTAACTCGCTGCCTTTCGTGATAATATAGAAGAGCTTTTTACTCATCATTGTGACTTGCAGGTCGCATCTAAGGAACTGAGAAACAGCAGACTCTTCCTGAAACTTCTTGAAGCAGTTCTAAAAACTGGAAACCGCATGAACGATGGCACCTTCCGTGGTGGTGCGCAGGCATTCAAGCTTGACACACTGTTGAAACTCTCAGATGTGAAAGGAGCTGATGGCAAGACAACACTCTTGAACTTTGTAGTTCAGGAAATTATTCGATCTGAAGGATTAAGAGCAGCACGTAAATTAAGAGAAAACCAAAGTACTACCAGTGTGCAGACAGAAGATCTTGTAGAGGATCCTGCTCAGGAGTCGGCAGATTATCACTGTAACCTTGGTCTTCAGATGGTTTCTGGTTTAAGCAACGAGCTTGAGAATGTAAGAAAAGCTTCACTTATTGATGGCGAGAACTTAAGTGCAGCTGTCATGAAGCTTAGTCACTCACTAGTGAAAACTAAAGAGTTTCTGGACACTGATATGAGAAGTTTGGAGGATGAAAGTAAGTTCCGTGATACACTCACAAATTTTATCCAACATGCAGAACAGGAGATGACTTGCATACTAGAAGAAGAGAAAAAGATAATGTCTTTGGTTAAGAGCACAGGAGATTACTTCCATGGAAATTCAGGGAAGGACGAAGGCCTGCGTCTCTTTTCAGTTGTTAGTGATTTCTTGATTATGTTGGACAAGGCATGTACAGTGGTGAGAAACTCAACGAAGTTACCAGTTAAGACTCCTAAAAAAGGGACATTAACATCTCCTTCCCAAGAATCCTGTCCTGAGTCTTTGCCAGACATACGTAAACAACTATTTCCTGCAATCCAGGAGCGACAGATGCACTATTCTAGTTCAGATGATGAGAGCTCAAGCCCGTAGCTGTCTGTTTAGGTATGTCTATTTGTAAAACTGAGTTTCCATGAAACTAATGTAAAGAGGGCTGATGAGTCATAACTTTGCTGTTTTGATGTGTAGGTGTCAGAGTACTTTGGAGCTAATATGGCTTGGATAATAGTCTACAGAAGTATGTATTTAACGACTATATGAGGCCTAAGGTGTGCCTCCTACGCCCCAGTTAGCGAACACATGCTCTTCGAGATAGAGGGAATAGACATTTGCTTCAATGCTCTCTTAGAGCCCTAGCACTAGCGGTAGGAAGAATGGCTATAGTATAGATGCCATAGTAGTTATTGCATGGTCTACTACAACGATCCACGGAGTTAAATCACAACCTCTCGCTGTCTGTAGTCACCTTTGTCTATAACAATCCAAATATCGAGATGGTAATGGTACTGAAATCTCCTAAATATTTGTTAAATTATTTTTAGTATATATTGGAAGTTAGACCAGATTCGTATAGTTGCAGCTTTTTATTCTTCTAGTTTCAGCTTCTTTTTCTCGTCAAGATGCATGATTGCTAATTCATCTGTTTCTAATCCATTTTGTGTCTAGTTTCTTTGTTGGACACTCAACTTGGTACAATCTTTTAGTGTCATATCTTCCAAAACCAAGCTGTGCACCATCCGCTTTGCAACCCCTACTACTTCTGCCTTAACAACATTTATTAGATTACGTATGTTTCATTATCTACTAAACTTCCATATCCTTTGTGTTGTAATTGTCTACTCCTCATTCGATATTTCTTTAAATATGAATTTGTGAGTATTAGGATTGGCGTATAGCATTTCTAAGGACGTCCCTTCTGTATAAGCGTTTAATCTTTCTGCTGATTGATATTGGAAAAGATTGCACCTCCACGAGGTAGTAATAAGGTCTATGTCCTTTTGCTTTGTTTTACTATGTAAAGGTGAAGAATTTCAAGATTTGGCAATATATTGACTTTATTTCTGGCTCCCATGGCTTAGTTCAAGTGACAAAGGTAGAGGGAGTCACAAGTTTGGTATTTAAGTGGAGAATGATAGAGGATAGATCTATTATCTCCGAGTTTCAAAGCATTGGTCCCAAACAATTAGTAAATGCATTTGGCATTGGCGATTGATTTGCAATACTTTGCAAATAATTTATTTTTTTAACCTCTTGTTCACACAGATTTGAATGGGGCTCCAAATGAGACAATGATAATTTATTTCAATCTATCTCTTTTTCTCTTTGCTTATTTTCTCCCCTAATATTGGCATCTTATTCATCTAAATACCAAGTAGGAAATCTTATTGTAAAACTATCTTGTATCATGTGTTTTAGATATTTGATAATAGAAGGATACTCATAAGTCATAACCAACCTATATTTCCAACATTCTTTGAGGTCTCATGTTTGTACATTGAGGTGGAAAAATTATAACATATACCACATAATCAAAATTTCTAAAATAGCAATTAGAACATATTCTTGTCATCTTCAATTGAAAAAGTTTGTATGTTTACGCACTTCATACATTGCTATTAAACAACATATAAATTTACGCTACTTTTAATACATAAATAAATCTTTTTCTCATCACCATCCAAACGACCCCTAAGAATACAATATTGCTAATGGAGATGAGAAGAATAGGGATAAGGCACACGTACCCCCTAGACTATGACCGAAATCTCAAAGACACGTTTTAACTAAACTAAGGCTCTATTACCCCCTGAACTCATTTTTCTTTTGTAATTTTATACACCTTTTGGCTTACATAGAAGACTCCATGACTCCACGTGATTGGGCACGTGGGGATGTTTGGATGTCACGTAAATTTGAAAAAAAAAATATATAATGATGTTATTTGGAGTTCTTGATCTTTGGAAGAATGAGAATTGGAGATTTTGAGAGTTGATATACGTATAATGATGTTGTTAGATTGTAAGATGGACTTAGGGAAGTTGTTTGAGGGTAAAAGGTCAAGAATACCCTTCTAGGAACGTAAGAAGACCATAAAAATAAAAGAAAACGATATTTTAATGAATCCTGTCGGCCAAAAAGATGATCTAGAGGTCTCCTCACCGAAAATAGTTGGTGGATTGCCTAATGAGACTTTAGATCACCCAAATGGACAGAAACTTAGGGTTTTCAGGACAATTCGGCAATTCGCCAACCCATTCGGCTGATCGTCAATTGAGCAAGTGACCTCGCCCAATTTCCCAGCCCGGGTCTGTTCTAGTAAAACAACCATAACTTTTTACTTCGAATTCGAAATAAGGCAAACTCTGTGGTGTTAGAAAGAAGACGCATATACCTTTAATTTGATAGGTCATAGACCACCTAATTCATTATATGTTGAGAGGTATTAGTATTTCAAGTTGACCTTTATATGAACTCATGTGAGAACTTAGCCAACAAGAATGCTTTGAACTTGGCTTGGTGTTTGAGGTCTCTTATGACCCTAGATCACTTTAGATACACTTTATACACTTGGTAAAGAACCTTAAAACACATGAGCAAGTATGACATCATGTCATCACCCGGTTCGAGCTCATATACTTACGACGAACGATTCAAAGTTTTAAGAGAAGAGTTGCTAGGTGTTATAGAATGATTCGAGTCTTAGCTTAGAAATTTTCATGGTGTTACAGTAAGGTAGGGATAAAACTGTGTACTCTCACTTCTAAAATTTCACTAGATATGTTTGTTGTTGTTTAAAACTGAATCTCCTTTTCCTAATTTAAGTTTATGAAATTTGAGAAAAAAATATATTATAATTTTGTCATTTTTCTATTAGGCTTTACAATTTAGCTATTCATAATAAAAGGCTCATTGAGTTTTTGAATTTCTTTTTAGTAATATTTGTTTGTCTTGTTCGAATAAAATAATTTAGAAATAATATCAACAAATACTACTTAAACATATATTGACATATCAAAATTCAATGTTATTTCCAAAATACAAACAATACAATAATTTAAAAAAATTGTTAGCAAATATAACTTAAACATATATTAACGTACCAAGTTCAATTTTATTTTCAATATCAAAATAATACAATACTGGAAAAATGATAGTAACAAATATTACTAAAATATATATTGACATATAAAAGGTCAAAACATGTATCTTGTTTGAATAAAAAATGTAACATACAAATATAATTTTACTTTCAAGATTCAAACACTACAATACTATGAAATGTTAGCAAATATTATTTAAACATATATAGACATATTGAATTGATTTTATTTTTAAAATTTGGCAATAACTGGTTCTATTAAATGTAAATGTAAATGTCAATTCTATTATTAGAAATTAAAAAAAAAAAACACAAATTCCAAATTGGCCCACTTAACGCGTTGACTACACTAACAAAAGTATGGGGATGAGGCGGATGTCCTTTCATCGGGCTCTATTCCCACCCTTTAACATTAGCTACAGTTAGCCCGAGTTCTGTGTGACCACATTTTTATGAATCGAATTGTTCCAGCCTAACCGGATGATATCCTTACTTCAATGTTCGAACTATAAGAATTAATAATCTCATTATTGACCAAAAAAAAAAATGGAATAGAAATTTATATCAAAATATACGTAATCTAAGAATATGGTAAGTAATTTTATAAAATTTTCTATTTATTGATACGACTTCTTCTACAATCTCAGACTTCTTCCTCCCTTTCTCTTCTAGGTCTCTTGCGACCTCTTTGTTGTTGGTTTCGATGGGCAACAACTTTTGCAGGAACACTCGGCTTGATTGTGAAGTCTGATGCAGAAGGGGAAGGCAAGGAATAACCGATTCCACTTCAAATTTGGATCCTGACCCATCTTCGTTTTCGGTACCAGAAGAAGATTAGAGTTTCCATAGGGTTTTGAACTGATTTTTGAGTGATGGATCTCTTTTCAACCGAATGAGTTATTTTGAGTCCTTCATCGCTTTTGGTGCTTGATATTTTTTTTCAAATTCACATAGATTTAATTAAAAACAACAAATCACATTTTGAAAGGAGAATTCTTCCGATTAAAAATCATCACTAATAATATGTGATTGCTCCGTCATCCTCCGACCATCCCCATTCCACATGTGCCTAGTGGTATTGGTGTGACTCATATAAAACTCACGTGGAACACATGTCCAAATGGGGGAAAGTAATTATCCAATTGTAGAAGGCGCGACAATTGATGGAGACATTGGCTTTTTGTATAAATAAAAAAACCCTACATAAAGCTTACATCTTTTTGTCTTTGCTTCAACACTCACCATAGATACCGCTGACGGCTGAATAGCTCTCTTCTTGTTTGCTGAAGCAATGGCCCCCAAAACCAAATCCCGCTTAGTAGACCAGCCTCCTTCTGTATCCTCATCTGAAGAACAAGAACAGGTTGAAGAATCCCGGGAAGAAGAAGAACAACAATCGGGGGAGGAAGAAGGAGAAGAAGAATCAGGGGAAGAAACTGAAGAACCCAAGACAGCACATCCTGTTGTAAGGAGACCCATCACTCAGAAACTCCAATTTTCTTCTGAGTCCGGCAGCGAGAATCGGTCAGGATCCGAATCGGAAGCGGAATCGGGCCATTCCCTGCCTTCCCCTTCTGCATTGGACTTCACCGTCAAGCCTAGTGTTCCTGCTAAAGCTGCTGCCCCATCGAAACCAGCAGCAAAGAGGCAGCAAGATACCCAGACAGAGAAAGGGAGGAAGAAGCCCAAGATTGCAGAAGAAGAGGAGGAAAAATCAGCCGCTACTCCTCGCAGTCTATGGAGCGATGACGACCAGCTTGCTCTACTCAAAGGTATTGCTGAATACAAGACGGTAAAAGGTATGGAACCTAGTGCCGATATGTCTGCTTTTCATGAATTCATCAGGAGGAAGTTGCAGGTTGAAGTTTCAAAGAGGCAACTCCGTGAAAAGGTAAGGAGGTTAAAGAAGAAATATTTGACTAATGTGAAGGATGGTGAGGAGCCAGTTTTCATGAAGGGTCAGGATTTTCTAGTTTTTGAGCATTCAAAGAGGATTTGGGGTGCCCCTGGAACTAGCAATGGAGTTAGCACTAATGGCACAGCTAAAATTACTGTTGAGGTTAAGAAGAGTTCTGAACCTAAGAGAAGTGCTAAAGTCAGCAAACCCAAGGATGATGAGAAACATGAGGAAGAAGAGAAACAGGTTGTTGTAAAAGAGGTGGTTAAGGAGGATATAGTTAAGGGTGATCAACAGGATTTCCAGTCCGAATATCCACATTTGACTGCTTCATTTGAAAGTATGGCTGGCATGTCTACAATGTATCCGAATGGAACAAGTTTTTTGAAGGAGAAGATGAGTTTGATTGCTAATAACAAGGCTAAAGTGTTGGAGAAGAAGTGGAAGAAACTGGAGGATGACGAAGCTGCCTTGATGGTGAACCGCTTAGATTTGATTGCGGAGCATTACAGATTGGTGGTCGATGCAATGAGAGGTAACTAGATGCTGATGGATCATGTTCTATTCGATGCTACAAGTTCTGATACTGTTTCGGTGGAGTTTTAGATTTTGTTTCATATAGTCTTGTTTCTCAAGACAATTTCTTCCCGCGTTGATGTACTTATGTTTAGTCCGCGAGGTGGATTTAGTTTATCAAGTTGTATCATACATCTTATTGCTTAATTAGTTTTACTAGTGAACTGGTTTGGATGATATCCGCTGTGTTGCTTCTTATATATGTTAGTGTGGTATGGAGTGATTGGATCTATTAAGGGGTTGCAATGAAATGCCTAGACATTCCTATCATTTAATGCCATGTATGGTGGAAGCAAGCTTAAGAATAGCTGAAGTGGAATGTCTGAAGACGTTCTGGTTCATCCTTTGTAATATTTCATTTCCTAAACCAGATGGAAATATATTTAAATGTGATCTTTCTCAGTTTTTGCAGCTTGTGTTGATTCACTTTGTTCTCAATCGTTGTTCATGCCAGTTGATCATACCGGTTAATTGATTTGGGGTGGGGGTGGTGGGTTAGTTACAGTTTCCTCGAGATATTTCCTTCGGTATAGAGTGCAATGTTGTTTCCTGCTTCTTAAGTGTTTCCTTTAACTGCTTATTCTCTATTCTTTCCTAGTGAAGATATTTTGCAGCGCATGAATGTGCACACATACACCTTTTATATGTGTGTGCATGTCTACACACTTGCACTTCTGAAACCATTGAGGTCAGTTATTATATGAATTCTCAATATCCATTCATTTTGTTCAGGTCCATTGCATTCCTATATTGAATAATTAGGTCTTAAAAGACAAATTACGGGTTGCCTAAATCTCCCACACATCTCTCTATGGTATCTATTGACTAGTTTAATCTCAACTGTTTGGCATTACTCATGTAGATCTCTTGGTTTGATTGTGTTCTGTTTTTAACCAAGTCTACATAGATTTCAAAAAACTTCATTGATTGTAAACTATTTTTTCCATGCGGTTTTAGTTCACCTATTAAAAATCTTAGTTATCGTTTTGTCAAACCTATAAACCAGTGTATTTTGGAGGTCTTAACACATGGGGAAGGCATCTAACTTTATCTTCTATATGTGCTACCTGCACTCTATTAGATGTAATAAGTTCTGACATTTTGCAATTTACTTGTGTCTAAAAGTGTCGTCCAGTTTTATAAGATCTTAAATCTATTTTAATATCAGTTCTGACAACATTTATCTCGTGAACATCTTGAGCATCTTAAAAATGCAATTCACTGCTGTATAATAGTTTGTTATACACTCATTCTATCCTGAATTATGTTTTTATCGCATGGAACTGTTCTAGAATTCTTTTGGTTTCAGCCCTCCTTATTTGGCTCTCTCTGTAATACCTTTTTTTCCTGGTAGACTTGGAATAGATATATCTAAATTGTTTTTGTTGAGAATATAAAATAATAAAAGTATGTTCTCTCTAATAGCTTAGTATTTTAGATGAGATTGTCGCATACTTCAATATGGTATGAGAGCAGGCAGAGGTCCTAAGATTGAGTATCTCTGCCACCCAAATAATCAAAATGAATATCTACGTGCCTGACCCATGAAAAAAATCAGGCTCGTCCGCCCGCACGTGAGGGGGCATGTTGAGAATAGAATTTAATAATAAAAGTGTGTTCTCTCTAAGCAAAAGACATTGTTGGAGTAGGTAATGAGTCACCAAGATTGCTTTGTGCACCTTTATATGAGTTAGAAATACCAACTTGATTAGCAAGTTCGAAAGGAGGTTGAGGTCGTCGGAAATAGACCTTAAAATTTGGAGATGGAGTTGGGGTTGGAATAGTTTGAATGAGAAGGACTGCTATGGCCTTTTGATTTTTCGTATTAGGAGAAAAATACGGAGATATCTCAAAAAAAGTAACATTTGCAGATATCAAGCACTTATTGGCAAAGGGATCAAAGCCATATGTAACCTTTTTGTAGACTAGAATACCCGAGAAAGACACATTTAAAGGCCTTGTGCTGAAGTCATCAATAAAAGTAACAAAATAATGAAAGCCTAAGGAAAATCACACGACTTGCACCCCATATATTTGAATGAACGATTTCAAACATAGAGGTGGCCCGTTTATTGACGCGTTTTGGGAAAGAGGAACGAGTGTGCTTACCAAGCTAACACTACTCACATTCTAACGAAGATAAACTTGGGACCATCTTTTGCAATTTCAAGAGACTTGGACAACCCAATTGACTATGGAGCAATTCAGAAGAAACAACATATAGTGTTGGGATAGAGAGCAGGTACAATCCATGTGACTCACCTGTCCCGTACTAAGATCCTACACAAGAACATAATCATCAAAGAAGGTTACAACGCATTTTAGTTTTTTTATAAATTTGCCAATAGAAATAAGATTATAGGGACATTCAGGTGCAAAAAGTACTGGTTTTAAAGGTATGGAATGATTTTGAGAATATAATGAAATAATAAAAGTGTGCTATCTCTAACAACTTAAACCTTTTTTTTTTTGGATAACCGATAAATCTGTCTGGGACCCTTTGGACTAATCACAACATTCTAAACTTGATGGATGATGGGCCCGCTCCTCTACCCTTCTCCACTTAAATACCAGACTTCACTTTGCATGGTGTGGGGCTTGAACCTGCTATCTAAGCCACAAATCCTCCACCTTTTGCCACTCGAGCTAGGCCTTGGGGGCTAACAACTTAAACTTTTAGATGAGATGGTCACACACTTCAATAGTTTCATTATGCACCATAGCTACACCTTATGGAACAATTTTAGCTCCGAAAGATGTTCCTTGGAGGACATCTCGGTAATATATAACTAAGGTTTATTTATTTCTAAATAACTTTAGGTATGTGGTGCCTAAATTATATATGCCTAAAGTTTAGCTTTACTTAAATTTAAGCCAAAATGATTCAGTTAATTCATATGATTAAAATTCAGATGAAAATGAATGTACTTCAATTATATCTAACCTGTCAGACCATAAGGATAGGTGGAAAATTATACCAGTTTGCATCTGGTGGGCTGCTTGGACAGAAAGAAACCTCAGATGCCATCAGAACAAGAGCAACAATATCCAGAAGATGAAGATGAAGATGAAGTGCTTAGTTTTGTTTCATTTTTGATGTAAACAGGAGTATAGGGAAGATCTAGAATCAAGTATGGATGTCTTAGGATCATTGTAATTTTTTGTTAAAAGGGTTGAAGATCTTCTAGATACTCCTCCTCAATTGTAATTAGGAAACCTATAACTTGTCGTGGCAAGTTTCTGTTTTTGTGGAAATAGAATACAAGTTGCTACCTTCTCAAAAAAAAAAATTATATCTAACTTCAACTTTGAACTTATGCATTCTAAAATTATTTTAAATGAACAAATTTATAATTTTTTACGTGTTATGAATATAACTTAAATGATAATTCTAAAGTTCGGCATCATAGCATATGGAGATTAATGCAATGTGCATTAATAAAGTGTGTTTAGATATGAGTTGCCTAATGTATATGTCAACTATGGTTGTTGTTGACATGTCTACGCATTTGTTTGCTGATACGTGATTACTATTTATTGATGAGTATTAGCAATTGAAGTAGCCTTATTTTTGTTGAGAATACAATTAAGTAATTAAAGTGTGCTTCAAAAAGCTTATGTTTTTAGATGAGATGGTCATGAGACGGTTACACACTTGAACAATTTTCATAAGAGGTAAACTTTTGAATTATTTAAATGAATTTTGTGTTTTCAATTAAGAGCAGGATTTAACCAATCTGGTCTTTGCCCAAATTCCTGAGGTTTTTCTTTTCCAAAAGTTCATAGACTAAGATATTAGTAGTAAAAATGGCTGAAATTTGGATTTCATAGGAAATAAGAATTGAATCTGTATATATAACAAAGACGATGCAGAAGAATCAATAATATTCCACCTTGGAACTTAAATACGGTGTTTTCCTGAAATCGGTAACCTTTTCAACCTATTAACCTTTAAACTTATTTGTATTGCATTAAAAATCTTTTCCTCGCACGAGCATTTTGAAGATAATTGTGCAAGAAAAACTGGAGTCACCTTTCTGTTTCCCCAAGCCAGCCTAGCATGTAAATATGTATTCCCAAGCTGTTGCTTCTATCCAGCAAAATTTCTTACTTTGTATCTTTTTCCAACTAGAATAAGGAAAGAAACATTCTGACACACTTTTGTAGTCCAGTTCTCTGTATCTGGATTTGGACAGTTCAATTACATAGGCCAACAAGTTTCAATGCTGCAACTTTAGTTGTTGAATGTTTTGATTCATTGTGCCTATAATAAGGCCATCAAATTTGAATTTTCAAAAGATGCAAGATGGAGAAGCATATGTTGCATCATGAAATTCACAAAAACAACGTTATGTTGGTATTTAGAACTCACATCTCTCACTTAATTCTTGCTTTGTCAGAATACTATTACTTGATGAGATCTTCTGTATGCAGGCTGAGCTAGTATGGATTCATTGCAGGGAAGAGTTAGAAGAGGGTACTGAAGCTGCAAAATTTCTGGAATATTATATTCAACAGACAGCAACAGGAAGTTATAGTTACTTAAAACAGGATATAGTTTTGTTGCGAAAAAGAACCTTACAAAAGGCTATTGAAGATTTGCCTCCTCGAGATAAGCAGATTTTGTTGTAGTGCTTAAGAAGGAAAAATGTTCCAATTCATGTTTCTGAAAGTGGCGATGCATCCAGTACTTGGTTTAGCAAGTACGAAGAGCTTTTTTCACAATTGTCAAGCGTTCCCAGGAGGTACCTAAGAAAAAGAAGCCATTTTTGCCAAAAAAACATGCTCCAGTTTCATCCCTCGCTCCATCTCCAATCCCTGCAACTGTTCAGTCTCCCACTCCCTCTCCAGGTCCTGCAGCAGTTCCAACCCTTGCTCCATCTCCAGGTCCTGCAACTGTATCACCAGTTTATGCTCCAGTTCCTTCTATTGAAGTGCCCACTAGCTCTCCACCAGCTGTGCAGCCTCCTTCTCCAGTTGTAAAACCTCCTGCAAAGCCTCCAAAACTTCTAACTCACACCAATTCTTCTAAACCTTTGCCTGTTAATCCTCCAGATAAACCACAAAATGGTCCTAATTCTCCGGGAAATAATCAAGAGCATCGAAATTATTTAATTGCTGCAGTGGCTGGATGTTCGGTTGCAGGAATTGCCTTTTTTGCTCTGTTGATATTCTGTGCTAATAATAAAAGGAAAGAAATAGCTCCAAATGAATGGGAAACCGCCTCTGAATTCAAATGCAGGTATCTATTTGCTGCTATATATCATGATGGTTAATTAATCTCATCGTATCATTCTTTTTCATTACATTTCATTAATTTGTATGATTTGTATTGTCAGGTTCTTCTCTAAATGTCAAGAGTGCATCTGCTGTAAATGATGCCGATCCTCATAAATCTTCTGAAGCCGACGTGGAACTGTCAAAACCTGATATGAATGCAAATGCTCATGCACCAATACCACTTCCTCCTGGAAAATCTGCACCTCCACCTCCTGGTCCCTCGTGGTTCTCCTCCTCCTAAACCACCTGTTCCGAGCCCACCTCCACCTCCAAAATTTTTCCCTCCTAATCCACCACAACCTGGTAATTTGCCAAAGCCTTTACCTCTTGGAGCACATCAGAGAGGACGTTCTTCTGAGACCGGGGGAAGTGACTCATTGGGTGAATCTGATACTTCCTAAAGCAAAATTTAAACCATTATTTTGGGACAAGGTTCTTGCTAACCCTGAACACCTATGGTTTGGTTTGAAATAAAAGCCAGCTTGTTCCAGTAAGCTTCGCACTGATCTTGCTATTCACTTTGCTCCTGCGAGAGTTTAACTGTTTCTGTTTTTATCATTCTGATTGCTGAATTTTATAACAGGTTTAATGAGGAGATGATGGATTCTTGTTTGGATATTTACTAGGAGACCAAGGGAAAGATGATAGAAGAAAAGCTTCCTCATCCTTTGATCAAACCTCACAGTACATTGAGATTATTGATCTTAAGAAATCACGAAATCTAGCAATTTTCCTCAAAGTCTTAATTAAATGTGACAACAGAAGAAGTTTATGATGCTCTCGAGGAGGGTAAATCTCTCTCCCCCCCCCCCGTCCTTATGGTGGCTTTATGAATCCTGTTAGAAATTCCATTTTGGTCCATTTCACTCCAGTACTTAATATTTTATCCTAAAGGACGATTTTTGGATTATCTAATACTAGAGGACCGTCCGTCTCACATTGACCCTACGTGATATCTATGTCTCTAATAAAACTAATAGGCTCTTGGCAACCACCTGAGTAAATATAACATCAATATGATCCCGACTAGTTGGTATCATGTATACACTATACGTATGATTTGATTCATTTTGTTCTTGTTAGAATAGTAATAAGTAATACAATCCTACTTAGAATAGGAATACAAATAGGAATAGGAATAAGAATCCTAATCGTTAAAAGAGTCTAATGTAGTGTCTATAAATAGAGTCTCAATGAATGTAGATACACATTTCAGTAAATTCTATTTCTCACATGGAATTAGAGCATTGGTGAGAAACTTTAAATCAGCGTGTCAAATTCCGGCGACAGTTGAGGCTGATTTGTGTCATCTTTTGTTCTAAAGGTGTTGTGCGAAAATCAACACCATCACGAGGCTCGAGAAGCTCAAGCGACCAAACCCCAGCCAGAACCATCGGAAAACAACCCCTCACGCATTCTCACGTGCCGTTCGAAGGTGGAAGTTTTCCGGCGCGATCTGAATAACGCATCGGCGCGGAGGGATGCTCCGGTCATTTATTTCGAGTTGTTTTTCTTCTGGTGGGGTTGTCCAGTATTTCTGATCAAAACCCATCCAGTTTTCTCCAGATCTGATAACTGGAATTAGGTTTTCCGGCGATTTCCAGGCTGTTTCTGGCAAGTTCCCAGCGAAATCGGAATTTTTCAGAACTTCCAGGCACTATAGGCAGACTCTAGCAGTTTCCAGCGAGTCTCTTACTATTTTTAAGTCAAACTTAGAAAAATGTCTTTTGGGTGTGATGTTTTTGGCTTAAAAAATATGGGTATTGGAAGTTCAAGCCCTATAACTACTTCAGAACCCTTAATGGTAAGTTCAAACTATTTGGCTTGGGCTTCCTCAGTTGAGTTGTGGTGTAGGGGTCAAGGTGTTCAAGATCACTTAACAAGCAATGCTTGTGTGGTAGATGGAAAGGCAATCTAGTGATGAAGATGCAAAAGTCAAAGCATAATGGGAGAAAATGGATGATCAATTATGTAGTATGACTCTCTATTGTTTCAAAGTTGATGCCCTTGTTTCACTCATTCGAGACATGTTATTCAGTTTGGGAAAAGCACGTGCTTTATACACTAATGACATATCTAGATCTATGATGTGATATCTTGAATGACCAACTTAAAGAAACAAGAATCTGATATGTCTACCTACTTGGGACAGGTACAAACAGTCATGGAGGAATTTGAAACGTTGATGCTAGTCACTACAAACGTGGAAAAGCAACTAGAGCATAGACATACATTATTTCTATATCTTACACTCGTTGGACTCCCTACTGACCACAATTTTGTGCGTGACTAGATTCTAGCTAGTCCTATCGTTCCTACAATTGATGAATTATTCCCTTGTCTACTTCGTCTTGTTGCGTCTCCTAGTCACAAAGTAGTGTAATCACCCACTGTTGACTCATCTATTCTCGCATCTCAAACCATAGAAAAATGAACATATTAGTCTATGAACAATCGGCGAGGAGGAGGACGTTTTGGGAAACCTTGATCCTAGTGTAGTTATTTTCATAAACTTGGACACACTCATGACATATGTTATACTTTGCATGGTCCACCACCCAGCTATGATCCCATTACTCTCAAGGAATATAATGAGCTCTTTCAAAATTGAGCAGGTAACACACATCTCCACAAGTATCATTTGTTGCTTAGCTTGATCGACCATCCAAAATGCTCATATTTCTCAGACAAAATATAATGCGTTTTTTCAATATCGAGCAAGTAAGCAGACACCTCCGCTAGTGGCTTCGGTTGCTCAACCTAATGTTTCTATTGTGGGTAATTCTTTTGCTTGTGTTTCACAATCTAGTTCTCTTGGATTAGGGGTAATGGAATCGAGCGCTTCGGATCATATTTCTGGTAACAAATCACTTTTGTCTGATGTTATTTATTCACAATCTCTTCCTCCTATTACTGTAGCCAATGGGATCCAAACAAAACCAAAAGGGGTTTCAAAAGCCAAACCCCTATCTTTTGTCACTCTCGACTTTGTTCTTTATATCCTTGGTTTTCTTTTTAATCTGGCATCTATTAGTTGTTTGACACGTGCCCCACATTGTGGCATAACATTTTTTGATGATTTTTCTCTCTTGTAGGACCACAGTACGAGATAGATGATAGGTAGATTGAACTATTTTTTAGGTTTTGAGATTACTCAGTCTAGATTAGGTATTGTTATTTCTCAATACAAGTATGCCTTAGACATTCTTGAAGAGCCGGAATGATGGGATGTAGACCCATTGACACTCCTATGGATCCAAATGTTAAATTCCTTCTAGGACAGTGGGAGCCACTCAGTAATCCTGATAGGTATAAACGACTGGTTGGAAAGTTGAATTATCTTACAATGACTAGACCTGACATTTCTTTCCTTGTGAGTGTTGTAAGTCAGCTTATGACTTCCCCTTGTGATAGTCATTGGGATGTAGTTGTTCGTATTTTGCGATATATGAAATCTGCTCCTGGTAAAGAACTACTCTTCGAGGATCAAGGCAATGAGCATATCACTGGATATACATACGCTGATTGGTCAGGATCACCCTCTCATAGACGTTCGACATCTGGATATTGTGTTTTAGTAGGAGGTAATTTGGTGTCGTGGAAGAGTAAGAAACAAAGTGTGGTCTCGATCTAGTACAGAATCAGAATATCGAGCAATGGTTGCAACAACTTGTGAGCTAGTTTGGATCAAACAGTTATTGAAAGAGCAAAAATTTGGCAAAATCGGTTAGATGCAACTTGTGTGTGATAATCAAGCGTCCCTTCATATCACATCAAATCCAGTGTTTCATGAAAGGACTAAGTATATTGAGATTGACTGTCACTTTGTCAAAGAAAAGATACTCTTAGGAGATATTGGTATGAAATTTTTGAAGTCAAATGATTAGCTTGTAGATATCTTCACCAAGTCCCTCACGGTCTTCGTATTAATTATATTTGAAACAAGCTAGGTACATATGATTTGTATGCACCAGCTTGAGAGCGAGTGTTAGAATAGGAATAAGTAATACAATCCTATTTAGAATAGGAATAGGAATCATAATTGTTAAAGGAGTCTAATGTAGTGTATATAAATAAAGTCTCAATATAATAATGTAGATACACAATTCAATAATATTCTATTTCTCACATGATATTAGAGCATTGGTGAGAAACGTCAAGTCATCGTGTCAAATTTTGGCGACAGTTGGGGCTGATTTGTGTCATCTTTCATTCTAAAGGCGTTGTGCAAAAACCAACACCATCACGAGGCTCGGGAATCTCAGGCGACCAAACCTCAGCAAATATAAACTTAAACATATATTAACATACAAAGTTCAATTTTATTTTCAATATCAAAATAATAATACTTGAAAAATAATATTAACAAATATTACTTAAACATATATTGTCATATAAAAGGTCAAAACATGTATCTTGTTTGGACCAAAAGAATTTAACATACATAAATAATTTTACTTTCAAAATTCGAACACTACAATATTTTGAAAATAATGTTAACAGATATTATTTAAACAGATATTATATGTATATATTATTATTTTTGATAACCGAGAAATTCGTCTATGACCCGCCCTTTGGACCAATCACAGCCTTCTAAACTCGGTGGATAATGGGCCCGCTCCTCTACCCTTCTCCACTTACATATATATATATATATATATATATATATGATAACCGAGAAATTCATCTATGACCCCCCTTTGGACCAATCACAGCCTTCTAAACTCGGTGATAATGGGCCGGCCCCTCTACCCTTCTCCACTTAAATATCAGGCTTTGCTTTGCTTGGTGAGAGACTTGAACCTGCGACCTAAGCCACAAATCCTCCACCTTTTGCCACTCGAGCTAGTCGTTGGGGGCTATTTATGTATATCTTGTATATGTTATTTGTATGTATATATTTTTTTATTGAGTAGCGACTCATTTTTTAAATTTGACAAGAACTAAACAACTGGTTCTATTAAATGTAAATGTCAATGCTACTATTAGAAATTAAAAGAACAGGAAATCCAAACTGTGAATACAATCTGGCCCATTTAGCCCGTTAACTACACTAACAAAGGTATGATTCTAAGCTGAACATCCTTTCCCCGGGCCCCATTCTCACCCCTTAACATTAGCTACGGTTAGCCCGAGTACAGTGTGACCACATTTTTATGAATCAGATTGTCTCAGCCTGACCGGATGATATCCTTACTTCAATGTTCGAACTATAAGAATTAATAATTTCATTAATGACCAATAAAAATTATGGAATAGACATTTATATTCAAAATATACGTAATCTAAGAATATGGTAAGTAATTTTATAAAATTTTCTATTTATTGATACAACTTCTTCTGCAATCTCAGGCTTCTTCCTCCTTTTCTCTTTCTCGGTTTCTTGCCGCCTCTTTGCTGCTGGTTTCGATGGGGCAACAACTTTTGCATAAACATAAGGAAGAAGAAAAACAGGTTGCTGTAAAAGAGGTGGTTAAGGAGGATATAGTTATGGGTGATCAACAGGATTTCCAGTCCAAATATCCACGTTTGGCTGCATCATTTGGAAGTATGGCTGGCATGTCTACAATGTATCCAAATGGAACAAGTTTTTTGAAGGAGAACATGAGTTTGATTGCAACTGACAAGGCTAAAGTGTTGGAGGAGAAGTGGAAGAAACTGGAGGATGACGAAGCTGCCTTGATGGTGAAGCGCTTAGATTTGATTGCGGAGCATTACAAATTGGTGGTTGATGCAATGAGAGGTAACTAGATGCTGATGGATCATGTTTTATTCAGTGCTACAAGTTCTGATACTGTTTTGGTGGAGTTTAAGATTTTGTTTCATGTAGTCTTGTTTCTCAAGACAATTTCTTCTCGCGTTGATGTACTTATGTTTAGTCTGCGAGGAAGCTTTAGTTTATCTGGTTGATTCATACATTTTATTGCTTCTTTAGTTTTACTAGTGAACTGGTTTGGATGATATCCGCTGTGTTGCTTCTGGTTCATCCTTTTTAATATGTCATTTCCTATTCCAGATGGAAATATATCTAAATGCTACTTTCTCAGTTTTTGCAGCTTGTGTTGATTCACTTTGTTCTCAATTGTTGTTCATGCCAGCTTGCCATACCTGTTAATTGATTTGTGGAGGGGGTGGTGGGTTAGTTACAGTTTCGTCTAGATATTTCCTTTGGTATAGAGTGCAATGTTGTTTCCTAATTAGACAGTTGTCCAATCTTAGAGGTTTTAAGTGCTGCTATAAATCTAAAAGAACTTAAATTATGATGGAAAATTTTCTTACAGGCAATGCTTCTTAGTTGTTTCCTTTTAACTGCTGATTCTCTATCCTTTCCTAGTGAAGATATTCTGCAGCGCAGGAATGCTCACAGAACCGTTTATATGTATGTGCATGTCTACACACTTGCATTTATCATCATTCAATCAACTATATTTCAATTCTGAAACCATTGAGGTCACTTATCATATGAATTCTCAATATCCATTCGTTTAGTTCAGGTCCATTGCATTCCTATACTGAATAATTAGGTCTGAAAAGACAAATTAGGGGTTTCCTTTTTCTCCCACACATCTCTCTATAGTATCTACTGACTACTTTAATCTCTCTCAATTGTTTGGCATAACTCATGTAGATCTCTTGGTTTGATTGTCTTCTGTTTTTAACCAAGTCTACATAAATTTCAAAAGACTTTAGGGATTGAAAACTTTTTCTCCGTGCAACTTAGTTCACCTCTTAAAAATCTTAGTTATCGTGTTGTCAAACCTATAAACCAGTGCATTTTGGAGATCTTAACCCATGGGGAAGCCATCTAACGTTATCCTCTTTATGTGCTACCTGCACTCTGTTAGATGTAATAAGTACTGACATTTCCAATTTACTTGCGTCTAAAAGGGTTGTCCGGTTTTATAAGCTCATAAATCTGTTTTAATATCAGTTTTTTGACAGCTCTTATCTTATGAACATGTTGAGCATCTTAGAAATGCAATTTACTGCCGTATAATAGTCTGTTACACAATCATTGAACTATGCTTTTATCGCCTGGAACCGTTCTAGGATTCTATTCGTTTCAGCCCTCCTTATTTGGCTCTCTCTGTCATACCTTTTTCCTGGTAGACTTAGAATAGATATCTAAATTGTTTATGTTGAGAATTGTCACGCCCCGAGTCTATACCCTGGGCAGGACCGGCACCCAGAGACCATTGCTGGCCCCAGGCGAACCCTTGGCCTAGCTTTCTTAACTCAACGGAAACCTAACTCAATAGAATAACTCAATGCCATGCAAAGACATAAACAACTTAACTGATAAACATCTGGCCCAAAAGGGGCAACTCGAGTCTCAAAATAGAATATTATATATATATATATATATATATAGAAGAGAGACTCAAAACTAACTGACTGACTGTCTATGAAGCCTCTACAATACTGAAATGGATGTTGGGACAGACCCCGCAACATCCTAATAAAACAAAACTTAAGAACACAAAATAATCGAGTCCTCCGGAAAGCAAGGAGGCTCACCACTGACTCTGGAGTACTCAGCTGGATCAACGGCGTGCTGGATGCTGATCCTGGGTACCTGTGTCTGCATCATAAAACGATGCAGGCCAACTGGCATCAGTATATGGAATGTACGAGTTTGCGAGCTGGAAAGCTAAATCACAACTTACGCTTGAAAGGAGTACAAGAGAACACTTACCTTAACTTTGTTCGACTCATGAATAACCGAACTCAATATAAAGCAATAAGGCATATGCAATATATAAATAACTTGTAAAACAGTGTAAACAACTTAGCTCGTTAAGGATAAAACAATAACAAACTCAACTTTACTTATATAAAAATGATATAACTTTTGTGGGAGGTTCTTTAACCGACAACCACCACTATGAGCCCTAGTGATGATACAACGTTTTACCTCACGTTGCCCAAGGACCATCTTATACCTTGCTGTGATATAGGACCTTACTTTTGCTTAGTGGATCAACTAGCCTAATCTTACGTGATCATCTAAAAAGAATAATACGTCAAGTCCCATGTTGGCACATGGTTCTTATGGAGAGTTGAGTTAATATGAACTCGTGTCCCCAATTCGGTGCTCAATACTACTCCCAAAATACTTTGGCTCATAAGTGTCTTTAAACACATCTTTCTTTGATTGAGATAATTACTCAAAACTTAGCCCAAAGGCTCTTTTGGAAAACGTGGTTCCTTCCTTACTTAAATGTAAAAACATTTAGAAACTTCTTTGGGAAGTACATAGTTCCCTGATAACTTTGGAGAAATGAACTCGACTTTATGCTCTTGACTTGGCTTGAAACTCGAGACTCTTCACTTGACTTGAAACTCTATACTTAACTTGGAACTCTAAACTCTTTATTCGACTTGAAACTTGAAACTACGTTAAGACATTCAATAACGACTCTTGAAAAAGCTTTAAAGACTTGCTTGGACTTACTTCTTAACTTTACTTGACTTGACTCTAATTTCACTTTGACTTGATACTAACTCTCCTCGAATTGGGTTATGAATTCAAGGTGTCTGATCACATGATATGGATGAGTTCTGGACGTTTAGATGTAACTTGAAGTGTCGGAAACAACTATGAAACATAGGTACTATACCATGAAACATGCATGAGAAAGTGTGGAACGAATGGGGGAACTTGGCGTCTTTGGCGCTCTGCAAGGCGCGGAGCGCCAGCCCCAAAACTTCAGAGGGGGCCTGCTGGCGCTCTGCTAGGCGCGGCGCCCCAAGGGGGAAAATTCAGAACCCCTTTTGGGGGGCGCTGGCAGGCGCGACGCGCCAACCCCTCGCCCAGAAAACCCGACTTTTTCTCCATCTTTTCCCAACTCTAAACCACCCTTACTTCAAGGGTTTCAACCCCAAACACCAAGGATCCTAAAAATCCCTCAACATACCATAGATTCAATTCAAAAACACCACCGGAAACATGTCCCAAATCAACAATAATTTCAACAACACAATCAACAACATTACCAACACAACCCAACAACTTCAACCACATAACCAATCTTTCTCAATAAATAAAAGGGGCTTGGTGTGTGGGGGAAAGGATCAACCCACACTAAGAACTCCCATACCTAGTAGGGATCACCCTCGACGATATCCACAACGGAACTTGCTTGATCTCCTCTTCTTCTCTTCTTCTTCTCCTCTTCACTCTCAAGCCCTAGCTCTCACGCTTTAAAATGGGACAAAAAAAATGATCCACAATCAGCCTAACACAACAATATAACCTCAAAAGAAAAGATTTGTGAAAAGACCAAAATGCCCTTAAATTTCCGGACGGATTCCCTGTCAACTGCCCAACTTTCAAAGGGCATAACTCGCTCATACGAACTCGAAATCAAGCAAACTCGGTGGCGTTGGAAAGATCATTCCACGAAATTTGCAACCATAACTGGAACTACACCTAAATCCTCCTGATCTGGAAGTTATGACTCCTCAAAGTCGGCCAAAAATTCAATTTTTTTCACACTTAGCCAAATTTTCCAGATTTTCAAAATTCTTTTCAAAAATGAAAATTTCCAATTCTAAGCCTCTTCAAAGCTATTTCAAATTGTCGGATGTTACAAGAATATAATTAAATGATAAAAGTGTGCTTTCTTTAACAGCTTAAACTTTTAGATGAGATGGTCAAAGACTTCAATATGGTATCAGTGTAGGCAGAGGTCCTGAGATTCAATCTCACCACCACCCAAAAATCAAAAAGATTTTTCACGTGCTTGACCCATGAAAAAATTAGGCCTGCCCACACGCATGTGAGGGGGCGTGTTGAGAATATAATTAAATAATAAAGAGTTAGAAATACCAACTGGATTAGCAAGTTC
Organism: Solanum lignicaule; assembly: GCA_029582545.1. Taxonomy (NCBI): domain Eukaryota; kingdom Viridiplantae; phylum Streptophyta; class Magnoliopsida; order Solanales; family Solanaceae; genus Solanum; species Solanum lignicaule. The sequence continues at coordinate 577 of JAJOOF010008503.1, read as the reverse complement.
ATAAGGAGGTTGAGTGTAACATCCGACAATTTGAAATAGCTTTGAAGAGGCTTAGGATTGGAAATTTTCATTTTTTGGAAAGAATTTTAAAGTTTTGGAAATTTTGCTGAGCAGTCGTAACTCCTAGCTCAGGACGAGTTAGGAGTATTTCCAATTATGGTTGCGAAGCTTGTGGAATGGTCTTTCCAACGCCACCGAGTTTTCTCAATTCCGAGTCCGTATGAGTGAGTTATGGCCATTGAAAGTTGGGCAGTTGGCAAGGAATCCGTCCGGGAATCATTAAGGGCATTTTGGTCTTTTCCCTAGCCTTTTATTTTGGTTATATAAATGTGTTAGGCTGATCATTTTGATCAGTTTTACCATTTTAAAAGAAGTGAGAGTGAGGGTTCTGAGAGAAGAAGAAGAGAAGAAGAGGAGATCAAGCAAGGAGATCATCGTGGATTTTCGTCGGGGGTGATCCCTATCAAGGTATGTGAGCTTTTAGTGTTGGGTGATCCTTTCCCCCACACACACACCTAGCCCCTTTTATTTATTAAGAAAGGATTGGCTTTGTTGTTAAAGTTGTGAGTTGTTGTGG
>JAJOOF010008502.1:0-13860 GCA_029582545.1 Solanum lignicaule | reverse complement strand
GGAGGTGCAATTGCTCTGAAAGCTCTTCTTAAGGAACCACGTGAATGGGATGGAATTGTCCTTGTCGCGCCAATGTGCAAAGTAATATATCTTTAGCTGGACTAGCTAACTTCTTATATTATTTTAGTTTCCATTTCTAGTTTCTCACTTTCTTGAGCACGTTTATTTTGAGCTGAACTGATGCATTTATCATTTTCTTTGGTATCAAAAAGTTCAGAATTCCTAATTTCTCTCCATCAAACTAAAATATGTAGATCATCTCAACGAGTTCAGTATCCATCTTATACCCAATACCTTATATTATGTTTTGCTTTTGGTCTTCCATCTGAATCGTAGGCACTTAAATTTTCTCTGACTCAAGAGTTGAAATCTTAAGCTATGAGCTAATAAAAACGAGTAGAGAGAAAAAAAAAATTTGGACCCTTCGGGGTGGCCCAGTGGTTTCGTTTGCCTTCTGGGTCGAGCTCGTCGCACCGGGCTTGCCTAATGCGGGTTACCTCTCCTATGTGGTTTGCGAGCTAATGCATAGGAGCGAGGGTTTTACCCTGTGCGCACCCAAAGGGTAGCGGCTGTGGGTTTCCCTTGTCATAAAAAAAAAAAAAAAATTGGTTCATTTTCTGTCACCAGAAAAAGACGTCCATTTTCAATGCAAAAGCTCGGGTGAAAATTAATTGTCATTAAATGATACTAAAACACTTGTTTTCTTAATAAAAGGCTCTCATTTTGATTCATTTCTCTGTGCTGTTAGCAAATTTTAGCTTTCTGAGGAATGATACTTGTTTTTGTTCCTAATATGCAAAATCTCCATGCAAATATTAACTGTACTTTTTTGTTTTTCTGTTTTCTTCTTTAAAGATTTCTCATAATTTATCATGATGCGGTGTTTCTATCCAGAAAATATTTGCTTATTGCAACAGCTTCTTAGACATATTGCTCTGAGAAATGCTTCTCATATCAGGAACCATTTATATAAAAATGAAACTAATTGTCTGTTAGAACAAGCAATACTTTTGTCGCCAGTAGTCAAGTCGTACTAATTAAGAACGAAGTTGAATTATCAATTTTGGATGATTTCGCTGTAGAAAGAAATTATGGTTTCCTCTCAGCATTGCCACCAAATTCTCTGCTTGTTGAAATTTTTATCATGTTTGGGGAATTTGAACTTTCTTAATGCAAGAATTTCGCTGACTCTCTGGTGGTCTGCTAAGATTGCAGAAGACATGACGCCACCAGTTCCACTGCAGAAAGTCTTGATTTTTTTGTCTAACATTATGCCACAAGCAAAGATAGTCCCTACGAAAGATTTGGCGGAATTGGCAATCAGGGAATTCAAGAAAAGGAAAATGGTAATGCCTCTATTTACTCTCTTAATGTTAAGTGAGGAAGAATACTAGCCAAATGATGTCTGCTTTATATTTTTAAAGAAATCTATTTGCCCCGTCCGTGGTAAACCCTCCATTGTCCTCTTTCAATCCCCGTCTCGTCCCCTTATTGAGATATTTGATATAGTATGCATTTATGGACTCCTTTACTCTGTATAAACCTGTTCACTGTTTTTCCATCGAGAGTTTGTATAGCATTTTGTTCTGGAATACCCCTTACGACCCTCAGCATGATGCGCTAAGCTATGCCATGTAACTTCCAGCCCTTCTCTGGACCCCGTGCATAGTGGGAGCTTAGTGCACCGAGCTACACTTATATGCACATTGATGTTCAATGTATGCTTAGTACAGCTCTGTATTGATGTCTTACTGAAGCTAGTTTTTGTCTCATTCTTTTTTAGGCTCCATACAATGTAATCTCTTACTCCGATAAAACACGTGTGAAAACTGCCGTGGAACTCTTAAATGCTACAAAATACATTGAATCGCAGGTGGATAAGGTCAGTACATATCCATGTTTATCAACGAAACACCATCATGTTTTCCAGCTTTGTCTGAAGGAATTAACAGTCTGTATGTACAACACTTGCAGGTGGCATCCCCAATGCTCATTCTTCATGGAGCAGACGATAAAGTGACGGATCCTCGCGTGAGTCAGTACCTGTATGACAAGTCTTCCAGCAGTGACAAAACTCTTAAGCTCTACGATGGAGGGTATCACTGCATTCTTGAAGGTGAACCTGATGACCGGATTCTTACTGTGCTCAACGACATTATCTCATGGCTTGATACTCGGTGCTCTTCGAATTAGGCATTGGTTTAAAGAGGTTTTGCAGAGGCATTTCTTGTTGAAATCAACACCATTATCTAGTTTTAGGAAATGTGATTTTAGACTATAAATCCAATTTCAGTATGAGATACAGGCAAATGACATTTTTTTGTAATTTGCCAAAATCTTATGGAAGGCTCATTGTTATTTCTCTTCACTTTTTTCTCTTGTGAGGTTTGTTGTTCGGACACTCCGTAAATACCGTCATCCGTATTAGATCCTCTAAAAATACATCAGGCATACACCTGTCAGCATTTTTAAAGAGTCAGAAATATATTGTGAGGATAAAAGAGACTATTGACATTCTTGCCTTAAAGTAAGAGTAAATCATTTACCTCGAAGTATTATGACATGGGAATCCACCTATTTCACTTTATATAGATAAATATGAATCCAAATCTGTTAAATCACTCATGTTATGATCTTAGCTTCTACATCCTAGGTCTTCCCATTCCGTCATTTGGCTTACATTCTTCATGTAGCATTCAGACTGAATGACTCTGAAACTACATCATACTTCCACATATTATGGATAACGTAGGAGACATCTCTATCTCCCCCATGGAATCTTTAGAAGATGCATGACACTCATCAAACAAACACATTTACTAAAAATGAGCACAAAACACCACTCTATCTCCACGAGAAAAAGGTAAAGTCTACCTGCATACACTCTACCTTTTCCAGACCTCACTGATCAGTACGTTGTTGTTTGGACATAACACCACCTAAAAAATTGATTAGGGAAAGATAGTACACTATACATAGTATATTGTGGTTGATAGGAACAGTTCAATGAGACAATGGAAAGCTTGAGACTGCATATACAGTAAAGAGAAGGGCCATTTGGATTTTCATAATCTTAAGCATGCTCTCCCTCACATTGACATGATATCACTTATGACAAAACAGGGCTGTGTGTAAGGCTAAGTTTTGTCTATATTGTCTTCAAGGTATAAATGTCTTCTTTTACAATATTGTACACAACCCTCATTTTACTTTCATGACACCTTTTATTTTACTTTCATGCTAGCTACAACATCCACAAAAAGGACAATTTTCTAGGGCGGAGATACAGTTCTGCTTATCGGGTGGGCATGGGAGACTGAGAGTGTTACATATGTGTGTTCGGTCGAACCTAGTGACTTTGTATATATATCAAGATTTCCTACTCCATCCATCTTGTATTAGTTGTCAATCTTATTAAAAATGTTCGTTCCAAAATACTTGTCAATTTACAAAGTCGAGATAACATTAATAAAGTTTTTATTCATTTTTCCCTTGAAATTAATTGTTTTTTTTAAAGTAAACTATTTTGAGTACATTGAAAAAAGTTAAGGATAAAATTAGTAAAACACATGATTTCTTAAAGGGCGTGTGAAATGAAAATGTGAAATATGGGACAGAGGGTGTACTAATTACTAAGTACGTATAAATATTAAATTTTAAATTCATTTATTAACTTAATCTCGAACTCACAAAGTTTAAATTCTGACTCGGTTTTTACTTATGGGTCTAATAGAATTCATGTAACTTTGGCCGAAAACCTATTTATTTAACTTGAGCTGAGTAACTTACATTCTCTAAGGAATTGTATGTGTATCTTTCAATATCCAGTCAATAAAACTCTACACATAATTTATTTTAGAGCTTTGTAATCATTTTATCTGAAAGTTTAAATTATTAGAGATCGATAATGCACTTTTATTTACTTAAGTACTTAACACATTACCTCACGTGTTGATTAGGTTCTTTTCTTAGGAATGCAACCACGTACATAGAATCTTTTATTATTATTATTTTTTCGAATTAAGGGTGAAAGTAAGACTTGAATTTAAGATTTTTATCTATTTCGATATCACGTGAAATAATTTAGACTATATGCAGAATATTATTAGTTCAGGCATTTTCAACTAAAGTTATAACCTTAGCGAGGCTTCAGATATATAATGGCTTGACAAGGCCAACTCAGTGGCGGCTCTAGACCTTTGAAAAAAAAGCAACCGCCTTAGGCCCCAAAATTTGAGAGGCCTCATTTTAAAAAAAAATATGTTATACATGTATTTTTTTTAAAATATCGAGTACTATTTGTAGAAAATATAAACTTTTCATAAAAGAGCAAAGAAGTAATAGAAGTTTGATAAATTATAAGTACTATGTCTCAAGAAAGATTAAATAATTGGCTATAATAAACTTTACAAAAAATAATATTCGAATTTAAGGCCTCCATTCGAATTTGGCTTTAGGCCATCGATTTATTAAAGCCGTCCCTGGGCCAACTTCAACATATTTATATGAAGGTGGCCTTGATAAGACCAAACTTGAGACATATTTATTTGAAGTTGGAGTTTCATTCATGGTACATAATACCTTCCATGACTTTAGACATTTTTATTTAAATTATAGCCTTGACAAAGCCAAGTTGAAGTTTCATTCATGGTACCTACATTAGCTTGGTGTTTTATGGTACCTTCATTTAATTTAATTCATGTACCTCAATCTAATTTATATCTTTTAAGCCTAAAATTAACTCATAAATAAATTGAAATTTAAGGGAATTTACAATATAATAAACCATGAAATTTCTTTTGATCAATATCGAGCAAAGTTTTTGAAGCAACAGAAGAATAAGCAGAGGGAAACTATTTTTTTTAAAAAAAAAATCACATTAAATCAGACAACACTTATATATTTTTTTTTTAAAATTCGATACAAGTTAAATGAGGACGATCAAATAGGATGCTAGTCAAATATTTACTGAAAATAGTTAAACAGACCCCTTGCACATATCACTATCAAAGAGTAGGCATGCAAATTTATGATAAGTTTAAATAAATGTGTTTTTAGGTACTTGCAAGCTAATTAACACCAATGGAGTAAAAGTTGATCATGTTGATAAATTTTATGTACCCTTCAAGAAAGTGATTAAAAATAAATAAAAGTTAGCAATTCCAATGCAAAATTTTTAAAAAGAGAAAGTAAGCACTAACAAAATTTTACTACTATTGGATAACCATATTAGAATTGTGTCTTTTAGTTGTTAAAACAATTATTTGATATAAATGATATTTGGACAAGAGAGACTAGTAGTTCGAGGGCAATAATACTAGCTACTTTATGTTAAGCCAAGAAAACTTTAAGGCAACGTCCCTCTCCTAACCAAATGACAAATACCATTACCACCTCCCCATTACTTTTTCTGTACTGATCTGATTAATTCATATTCATGTTGTGTAAGGTTTGAATAAAGAGATCTATATATATATGTGTCAAAAGTTTTATTGAATCAATATATAAAATAATTTATTTCAAACTCAATAATTTATTTTTATAATTGTGTTTTGAGTCAGTTTGGTCTCACTTCGAATAATCTTATGAGGTACCCGCTAGCTAGTAGCTACCTTCTCAAACAACACAGATAATGGGTAACTCTATATATATATATATATATATATGTCTATTAAGGATAAATGAGAAGAAATCATCTAGCATATTCTACTCCATTAAGATTTGAACTGAGATGGCCTCATGATTCTCACTCATCTCGTTAACCACTATGCCACATAATTGATAAAAAATTTGAACCCAGTAAATTAAGTGAATCGTGATAAAATCTCAAATTTAAATTCATAAATATTCAAATCTTGAATTCTTCTCTATATATACCATGATTAATTTCTCCATTTCCAAAGCTTGATCTAACGTTGATATCCATCGTCCCACCACACGCGTCCTTAATAGTAGTGCAACCACGTATTATGAAGGATAACCAGTTGAATACACTTTGACAAAAATGTTATTAAAGGCATAATACTATATAGACATCTTAACTTTGCCTCAGTTGACAATTAAATACTTCAACTTTGAAGATGCACATCTACTCACCTTAACTCATTTTTATTGTATCAGTCAACTTATATAATGATCATTTAGATACCTCTCTAATTTACATGTCACGATATCTATTATGTATAATACCTATATGAAATTTGGAATATAAATTTGACGAAATTTCTGACTATGCCACGATAGTGATCCTAATTAAGTGGTCCCTTTTTTCACACATACATACTCCTCTTTAAAAAGTCACGAGAGCCCCCTAGATCTGCATATGTATGTTCAATTTTGGAGAGAGATTTGGCAGATATATAGAGAGAAAGCCCCACAAAACACCCTCAGCCTTTTTCTTCATCATCACTCGAAGTCCCAAACTCAAACTCAAACTCCAACTATAGCCCTCTATACATTTCAGTCTCAAACTGAAAGTCTTTTTAATTATTTGGCCAAAATTTCTTTACTCACTTCTACTACTAGTAGTCATGTAGGGTTCACCCCATTATACTTTTTTTTAATTAACTTTTTTTGTTTCTTATTTTTTTTATAATTTTTATAATTTTTTTTGTAGGAGTCCAGAAAGAAATCCACTTGACCTCAACAATTTACCTCATGAAGAATTTTGTAGAGATGGTAAACAAGTCCTTGAAGGTAGCTCTTCATCTTCTGGTACATATAATTACTACTATATCAACTTTGTCTATTTTTTCTTTTTTTGACCAAAAAAAATAGATTTTTTTCTTCATATAAAAACCCTTATGCAATCAAGAAGATGAAAAATTTCAAGATTTATATGTATATATTTCTCCAAACAATTACTAGTACTACTTAATATATAAACATCTTTATTTCTTGAACAAATAGTGGCAGAAATAGAATTTTCAGCGAGGGTTCAATATTTGATATACATATATATATATATATATAAAAATAAAAATAAAATCTTGATCTTATGTATATATATATAGTATGATTTTTTGGTAAAGGGGTTCATTAGAATCTCCTTCGACCTGATATATAAAATCCTTTGCAACCTACAATTTAGTTTGAGAGGAAAAAAAAGGATCAAGAAAAATTTCAAGATTTATTTTTGTTCAAACAAAAACTACTAATAGTCCATGTCATCTTAAATGCCTTTTTTCCTTGAAAAATGAAATCTTTCTCCACAAAAATCACTACAAGAGGCAAAACATTTTTTTTAAAGGAGAAATTAAAACCCCTTTGGTACCTATAATTTAGTTTTACAAAACAAAACAAAAAAGTTTCAAGTTTTTGATACAGTTTTGAAAACAAAACATCATGTAAGCTATAGCTTAATTCTAGCTTTGTTTAATCTATTAATACAACTCTTATTTATTTTTCATTTTCATTTTCTCCTCATTTTTTAGCAAGAAAGTAACTTTGGACATTCATATTTCATAGTCTTTTCCAAAAAAATAATTTTTACTTTTAAATTATTTTATCTTGTTGATTCCTAGCTTCCTCGATATAGCAAAAACTCTAATACTAATTAAAGAAATTTTTTTTATTTTTTTTTATGATTTGTCTTATCAAATAAATTTAATTTTGTACAACTTTTTGTTTACATTTTGCAGGAGGAGGGTATAGAAAAAATAAAAACGGCGGCAAAGAAGATTGTGGTAAAGTTTATGAGTGTAGGTTTTGTTCCCTCAAATTTTGCAAATCACAAGCACTTGGGGGACACATGAACCGCCACCGTCAAGGCAAGTCACTTGTCTTTTCACCGTCCGGTTATTTATAACCGGACGATGAAAATATAATTTTTTTATATTTTAAAATTTGAAAATGAGTTACGAGTCACCTCCTTTTAGATTTTGCTAGACGATATTGATAACATATATGGATCGATCGATCGTATTTGACAATATGACCATTCCAACATTTTCTTTCTTTTTCTTTTGTTAAAGATATATGTAGGTCGATCGTATTTGTGATAATTTTGAAGGATTTAATATGACTATGAAAAAATATTTATATTGGATTTGTTGTCTTGAAAATTAGGGAGTGGTGGAGCTAGAGAGAAGGAAGGATGTTTATTATTTCTTTGCCAAAAAAATATTTAACCTTTAATTTTTTATTTTTTTTTAATTTCAACCAACAAAACAAGAAACAATTAGACAAAAAATTTGAGCAAAATTGAATTAGTAATTAATGTTAGGAGTTAACTTTTTTTTAAATGTTTTTTTTTCTTTTATTTGTTATTTTGGGGTTATAATTTTGAGGTGTTAACAGTATTGGCCAATGATTTTATTTCCAGAAGCGTAGTCATGTCAATCTTGTTTTCATACAAAAATAGTAGAAACAGTTGGTTGGGTGGAAATAAATGGAGTAAATAAATATTCTTTGATTTGATTTGATTTGATTCTTGATTTTGATTTTTTGATTTTGTTCTTTTTTTATTTTATTTTTGGAAATAGAGAGGGAGACAGAAACACTAAATCGAGCTCGTCAACTTGTCTTCAACAATGATAACATAATCCCTCCACATCACCTTAGGTATGTTTCGTTTTTTAGCTGATCGAATTTACTGTTTACTTTTTTAAAGTCGATATACAATAATTATATACCGTTATACACTAATTACAACATAAATTATACTCATTACATATATCTATTGGTTATTTTTAGTTTAATTTGTTGAATTGACTACTATTTAAGTGAATTTCATTTTTCTCTTAAGAGTATTATTTTTTCACTAAATATATCTTTGATCTTCTCTTTTTGACTAGGTAGTATTAATTTTTGAATTTATGTTATATATATGTACATTTATAATCTTTTTCTTTTTTTAATGCCATCAACATATTTTAACATAATATACTATATCTTTATTAGTCATATCAAGTTACTAACTAAAACTTATTAGAAAATTTTATGTTTGATTATTTGACTTCGTTAATACATAAAACTTAAACTCAATTTTTTAATAATATATTTGCAGTTGTCCTCCAATTCCTCATGGAGGAGGTTATCACCAATCAACAAACATTGGTGATCCAACACTCTCATATAGGCCGCCGCCACCACCACCATCACTTTATCCAACAAGGTTATTTTCAGGAAATTCCACCACTACCCTCTTGCCACCTCCACCACCACAACCACAACATCAACCATCATACATGTACGCTTCTCCGCCGCGTATGGTTTCATTCTCTTCTCATCAATATCCGGCCCAAACAAACGATTACTTCCTAGGTCATGTCTTGTCAGGATCCAACGCACACTCGACAAGTACTACCAATAACTTCATGGGATCATCCGCTCTGGGGCCTGATCACGGTAACAACAACAACAACAATAATAATAATAATAATAATAATAATAATAGTAATAATTACACTTGCATTGGTGCACCAATAGGGCATGGACTTGGACTTGGCAATAATGGAAGTAGCTCTAGTGGGAAACAACAACATTTGGATCGATTTCAAGATGGATTTTAGTAGTTTTTTTGTCATTTTATTTTGCTTTATTTCATTGTTCTATGTTTAACTTTCTTTTTGTGCTAGTCTTAATTATCTTTTTAATGTAGAATTATAATTAAAGTTTTGTACACTGACAACGTAGAGAGATTTTACACTATGATTATCCGTGTAATTTGACAGTTTATATAGTAGACTATCACTCTATCTTTCATTACTTAATATGAAGAGTTACCTTCTCTTTTTTTACCGGAATCCATTCACTTAGAAGTTTTCGCCTCCTAAATGCTAGGGGGTTTGGCAACACCCTAACCACGATATATAAATTTCTTAATATTTCGTAAAATTAATCAATGATAATAGGTAACTCTTCATATAACTCCTATCTAAATACATATATATGAAGAGTTACCTATAGTCATAATTTAACTTTACATTATAAAGAGAGATATTTGAGACTATGTATCTGACAAAATGGGGTCAAGAAATAGGGAGAATATGATCTGCTTATTTATTTTTTAGTGAAATCAGCTTTTGAGCAATTTTGCACTCATAAAAAATGTAGTCCACATAGATGTACTAGTTTGGCTTGAAGCTAGGGATCTGATTGGAGAGTAACTATATGGTACAAAAAAACATTTTCTAAATGAAACTAGATTTTGCTCCTCTACATGGGACAACAAATTAGTTTCATTTCAACTCAAAGTTACATAACTTTGCATGGGGATTATATATATTTCTTGTCATTTTATACATAGTTATTATAAGTCTTTTGCCCCACATCCCCTCCCCCACCACTCATATTTCTCATATTATTAAAGTATGTGATCATTTGGTTTGAAATCAAACTTATATTCTTAGTTGTCTTGAAGATAATGTGATGGAAAGAAGTGACATTTGGAAGTGTCATTGAGTTAATATTTAGGTTCCGATATACCTGAGTCGGTGGGTAATTAGTTAATTATATTATATTGTTTCAAGATTTTTCTGTTTTCAAGAAGTGTGTGATTAGAGTTAAATAAATAAATTAAACTACGTACATTATCAATGTAAACATTTTTCATACTATCAGGTCATTTTCACTTGTTATACTAGTAGGTAACATATACACTTAATTGTAGTGTGCTATAAAACTTTATATATACATCGTTAGTTAAGAAAAGCGTATACCATCAAGTTGTCTTTAGGTTATGGTGATCAAGTGATAAGTCCTTCTCCAACATTAACCAAAAGTTTGGAATTCGACCTCTAGTTATGAAATCGTCTTTAGTAGAGACCATTTTACCGCCCTCTCTATCAAAGTGAAACTTTTGAGCGCGAACACAAATTAATTGAACTCCAAAATGATATTAAACACTGAAAACCAAAAACAATAATATATTCATGAGTACTATACCTAGTTTTTTTTTAAAAAATTATGGTAAACAAAACTCTACACATAAATAAGTTTTTAAACTGTTTGTTTTAATAAGGGTGGTTTTATGTACCCAAGAATTACCAAATTGAAGTTACTAGGGTGGCTGTGGGAACATTTTTGCAGAAATAGCCAAAAGCTGCATATGATTTTGAACGAGTAGATGAGAAGAGTTATCAAGTTCCTCAGCTAGTCTATTACTATACTATGTGAAAATTAATAGCTAGGTCTGAATGAAAGCAGCCAAAAAAAAAAAAAAAAATTGCAACTCTAATGGCAGGTCAAATACCATCAACTTTTTTCATACTTATGGCCACTAAATTAAACCTAAACATAATATAGGCCCTAACATAAATATATGAAAAGATTCATTGAACCAACAACACCTGTGGTTTCCATTATGGCACTTAAAACATAAAAGTACTACTTATAATTATCATAGTGCTTTACTAATATAAAATCGAATTGATCAATAAATTGAATCGAAATTTTTTTTAATCAGATTATTGATTTGATTTTGGTTTTTTAATATTAGATTATTAGATAAATCAATAACATATTAAGATAATAGTAATTTATTACTTTATCCTTATATAAATATTAAATATTGATATCAGTATCTTACTGGTTACTTCATTTGCCCTTGACCATCTCCAACCCATCTCTATTTTACTCTCCATTCTCTATATTTGGAGAGTAAAATAGAGAATGGGTTTTCCAACCACACTCTATTTCACTCTCTATTCTTTAATTATAGAGAGGTGAATAGTAGGTCTCCAAATTTGGAGAACTACAATTCACCTCTCTATTTTACTTTTTGATTATTATAATATTATTTCTACTATATTATTAATTGAGTCTTTATCATTTGTAATTATTTTATAATGCAATATAACATTTAAAAATATATTATTAATAAGTTTCTATTTCCGCAAATAAATAATTTTTCTCTTTTATTTTTTAAAAGAAATGGTCACTTTAAATATGTAATTTAAAGTTATTTTAATATTATTTATATTATATAAGATTATTAATTAAGTCTCTAATATTTGTAATTATTTTCTAAGTAATATGATAAGTATACTACTTCCATCCCGAATTAACAATTTGTCTAATTTAATTTTTAAATTTTTTTTTGTCATTTTAAATATGTAATTTAGATTATAATTATTTTTCATTATGAAGTATGGACAAATTTACATGATAATTCAAACAATCGACTTTTATGTTATAGTGATAAATTATTAAACTACACTTTTTAAAGAGCATGAAAATATTTGATGCAATAGTTCAAAATGGAATAGGGGAAGTAAATTAGTACACGAAATAATTGGATACTAGATGAAATTGTTAATTTAAACAATTTTTAGCTACACATAAAAATAAGGACAAAAAATGCTCATTTTGAACTCCGTAATTCATTAATAGAACATTTATGAGAGTAACGTAATAATCTTGAAAGTTAAGTATTTATGTAAAATTTAAAATAAATTTTATGATAATACAATATTTATGATGCAATTATATTTCATCAATGATTTCACTTTTATTTGAATTGTTCCTTAATATGTATTATATATAATATTTATTGCAATTTATGTTATTTAGAAATTTAGAATAAAAAATAATCTTATATTAAATGAAGAATTTGAAAATAAAATAAAATTTTGTATTATATAAAGATTATAGAGTGATTATTTACCAAAAAAAGAAGAAATGATTTATATTATGAAATAAGAAAATAAGAATGAAATATAAATAATAATATAATATTGAGGAAAGAGAAAAAGATTCTTTTTTAGAGAGTAAAATAGAAAATTGGGTTGGAGTTGACTGTCTGAAAAAATAGAGAACTCTATATTTGAAGAGTAAAATAGAGGATAGGATTGAAGATGCCTAATAAAGCCTTCAATTCAATACATTTCAAAGTAATTTTGAGTTCACAAGAAACAAACTCTTTTATTTGTATTGCACACTTGCACTTGTATAGTTCTTTTCTTTAGAGTTACTACTAGTGTACTTGTCCGTGTTTCGCGCGGATATAAAAAGATATTAAATTTATTTTAAAATAATTAATAAATGATATAATAAAAGATATAAGTACAAAATAAGTTATAATTCTGATATTATCTATTTAGAAAAATTGTTAAAAAATCTCATGCTGGATTTTCAATTTAAAATTGCTGATAAAAAAAATAAAAACATAAAAATTGATATGAAAAGCTTCAGTTAAGTAACAATCTAATTATCATAGTTTCATACTAAATGCAATGATTCTTATAGTAATATTATTGGTTCAACCAACAATACTAAATTTACTTGATCATAAATTACATGACTTTTTTTTTCCGTATAAATGACTCTATAATAAAAAATAAACAAATCAAAATATATTTGTGCTAAATCATGGTGAGAAAAAAAATACTTTAATTAAATTCGAACATATTTATCCCCGAGATTCAAAAGTTAGAGAATTTTTTTTCGATGATTGATGCTCGTACTGGCATTCATTTACTACATATTTGTGTCACATAAGATCCATTAATATTAAAAAAATATATTTAAACTTTCATTCTTATATTATGCATTGCGAGAAAAGAGAATTAAGTTGCTATAGTGAAACATTGTCGTTGAGGTTTTACTTTTACAATAAAAATAAAATAAAATAAATCACATAATTTATCGTATAGAGATTATCAGTAGTGAGAAGAAATATTTTTAAAAAAAGAATACGTGTATGCAACGACAAAGATGTAGAAAAAGTACCAAGAGTTGAATAATTTTTTACAACACTAATACAATTGTTCCTATTATTACAATATTATTGTGGTAATTATTATACATGTCTCAAAATAGGTTTTTATAAGTGTCATTTTAAGGAGTTGTAAATTTGTATATTAAATATTTGAAGGTTATGAATATGAAAGGTTAGGATTTATAGACATTACTAAATTA
>JAJOOF010008501.1:0-27722 GCA_029582545.1 Solanum lignicaule | reverse complement strand
CTAAAAATCCAAAGAAAAAACAAATATCAGAAATAATAATAGACGACGAAAAATATACGCAGATAGAATACATAGATTATGAATTAGAAAGTGAAGATAGTATATATGAAATATCAGAAAATGAAATAGATAATGATATAGAAATAGATTTAGACTGTGTAGCAGATATAAATAAAACAATCCAATTATGGATGGGATACATATCGAAACAATTAATAGATAAGAAGTTTAGATTTATTTTATTTTATTTGATTTTACTTAATATTTTCTTATAACATTAGATGGAGTTTAGGCAAGAAAATCGTTACAAATAAGAATGTGGTTACACATCTTTTTTATATTATATATATATATATATATATATATATATATGTTTTCTCCTATTATTAGGTTTAATGAATAATCGTATATTACTTTTTTAATTATAACTTTAGATTAGATTTTGTTTTCATATTAATTTAGAGTAGTTGACTAATATTTTTATAATTATTTATACATATTTAATTTTTCACCTATCAACACCCATATACCCACTACTCCTCCCACTCAACCCCACTACCCCACAACACCCCTATACACACGCGACACTACACACACCCACACTCCACTATATACTACTATATTATACACACATACGAGGGAGACTGGAGAACAACAAAAACATACACAAAATGTACAGAGGCACAACCAAAAAAAAAAAAGAAAAACAAACACACACAAGCCAGAAATAAGAAAAAAAACCAATCGGTAACATACCCACAAACATTTTCATCTCTTTATTCCTTTTTTTTCTCTACTTTTATATAAACACAACACACATCCACTCTAAAGCTTTGTGAGCGTTCTAATCGAGGTTTGGCCCAGATTTTGTGATTCTTATTTCTTCATTTAAGGTTCAACTTTACCTTATCTCTTTAATTTATTTATGGAATTTGATGTAATTATTATGATAAGTTTTCTTACACTTTTGTTTTATTCATAATTTGATTAAAATGAAAAATGTGTTAAGTGTTATATCTCTTTAATGAATGAAAGTAACTTTATTTGGCGGTTATTTTTTGTTTATCTATTTTTGTTCATTAGTTGTGATGTCTTAAAATGAATGGGTCATGATGTTGTTCTTTTCTTGATTTCGATGCTAATAATGATAAAGTAGGAATTATTGGGTTCACAAAATTATTGTTGTTTTATTTATTAAATAAAGAATGAGATTTATTTTAGCAATTCGTCATTGTTTTGTTGGATTAATAAGAAAGTACAATATGAGTATGCCTAATTTTTCCATTAACTTCAAGAAAAAAAAAATATATATAATATGTGTAGGCTTAATTTTAACATTAACTTTAAGAGTAAATAAAAATAAAAGAATACAAAATAATCCAAAATATTATATTCTATCCTAGAAGTTTAGATTTATTTTATTTTATTTTATTTTACTTAATATTTTCTTATAACATTAGATGGAGTTTAGGCATGTTAAAAAGAAAATGGTTTCAAATAAGAATGTGGTTACACATCTTTTTCGAAATACTTAAAGGAATTCAAGGATGTGGTGACACACCTTGACAAAATTATTCTAAGAAATATTTTAATTAAAATCAAGAGGTGTAAATAAGAATTATTAGGTGTGAGGTACTCGAGAGGAAAATGTAGTTATTCCTCTAAATGTCAAGACCAAGAATGCGGTTACGCATCTAGGTTCAAACTAATAAAAATTCAACAATAAAAAAAAGAAGCAAACCATGGTCTGTAGACACAATATATCCAAAAAATAGTAAAAATAAGTATAATTCAATAAAAGTGACTGTGCTAGAACCACGGGACTCGAGGGATGCCTAATACCTTCCCCTCGATCAATAGAATTCATTACCCGAATTTCTAGTTCGCAGACCAAAACTAAAGAGTCATTTCCTATCGATTAGAAATAAAAAAGGATGAATTGGAACACCATAACTCATTTCCAACTGGTGACTCTGAAAAACAAATAAAATAATCCCTAAATCAATACCGTCACTTTAATTGGGAAAATCCTATCCGCCGCTGTGCGCAAAAAGGGGTGTGACAACATGTACTAGGTATCTGAATCTAAAGAGAAATTGAGAAAAATAATCGAATTTAAGAGAATAGGGGTTAGAAAATGAAGAAGGAAAAAGTTGGGTGAATCTGACACTCCACTACGCATCACGGACCTGCCCTTGCTATGCACAAAATCTTTCTCCGCGTTGCGGACCTCGCTACCTCAAAATTTTTGTGACCAATTATTAAAATGCATCTCTGCATCGCGAAATTGCTCCCAGACAGGGAATTCTTGATCATTTGTCATATTTAACTATCTAAAAACACTCCTAATCATCACGATATCCTTCCTTTCACAAATCACAACCTTGAATTCATAATTCAAATTCAAGGTAGAGTTAAGAGTCAAGTCTTGAGGGTTCTTCAAGTCATTTTAAGAAGTCTTTTACAAATCTTTTAAACTTGTTTTAAGACTTAAGCATTGAGATTGAGAAAGAGTAGAGTCGAGTTCATTCCTTTAAAATGTTATATGGGGACTATGTATTCCCAAAGAGTAAATGTTTTCACATTTAAGATAAGAGGAAACACGGATTTCCAAAATATTTTTCATGAGTAGTTTTGAATTCCATCTCTTTTAAGAAATAAGCTTTTGAGTAATAACCTCAAACCACAGAGAAAGAGTTGTGTCTTTAAACATATGAGCTGAGTATATTTTGGGATTAGTATTAAGCACCGTTATGGGGACCAGTTCATAATAACTCAAGTCTCCATAAACTATGTAGCCAACGTGGGTAGAAAGGGTCATACTTTTTAGATGATTCCTTAATGTTTTTTAGCATAGACTAGTGGATTCACTTAGTTGAGGCGTTCTATATCCCAGCAAGTTATATGACAGTTCTGGCAACGTGGGTGAGACATTGTATCATCACATAGCTCATAGTGATGATTGTCGGTTAGAGAAACTCCCACAAAAGTATATTACTTTATTATATATACATTGAGTTGTTATTGTATTTTTAATAGATTGATTCTTTACCTACTATTTAAATTCTTTATAGAAACTGCATCTTTATTCTTGTTTATTTCTGCATTGAGTCTAGTATCCATGAGTTGAGTAAAGTTGAGGTAAGTGTTTCTTTCAGATTCCAGTTCAAGCTTATGTGTTGTTTGGATTTCCCCTCGCATGCTTGTACATTCAATGTACTTACGCTATTTGGCCTGCATTATTTTATGATGCAGATATAGGTAACCAGGGTCAGCATCCCGTGCTGTGTTGATCCAGTTGAGCACTCAGTTGGTGAGCCTCCTTGCTTTTCGGAGGATCTCTTTTTACATTGTTTTTAGCATTTTCAGTTGTTAGGATGCTCGAGGGTCTTGTCCCAACATCCCTCATAGTTTTAGAGGCTTCATAGACAGATAACTATAGTTCTTTAGTCTTTTCATTTCAGTTGTTTTGTTATAAGACTTGGTATGCCACTTTGGCTAGTTGAATGTTTATTTCTAAAACATTCTAGGGTATTTTGAGACAGTTGAGTAGAGTTGCATTTGACTTCTTTTATTAATGCTTAAAGTCTTCCGCTAAGAGTCTAGCCAGGCCAAGGGTTCGCTTGGGGCCAGCAATGGTTCTCGAGTGCCAGTCCCACCTAGGGTGTAGGTTCGGGGAGTGATAACGAGGAACAACACTTCAAGAACACTCATCAAGAAGTTACATTTCTCGATCTTTAAGGATGAATTCAAATATGCAAATAATGATTGGCGACTGAACGAACCCATTACTATGGAAGCTTACATACCTTAATTTGGCGAAATTCCTAGACAAATCTCATGAATCTTGACGAACGCCTTGAACCTTTCCATTTTTCTCCTCTTGAACTCTTCTGAAAACCCTAAGAGTATTTGGGATTGTGAAAACTGACCCAACTCAGATTTGACCCCAAAAATATTACTAAAAACGTTTTAAGCTGATAGGGTAAGGAAAAGACCAAAATACCCCTTATTAATTCGGATAACTTTCCTTAACTGAAAAGGCTGACCTCAAACAGGCATAAATCCCTCATCCAAACTCAAAATTTAGCAAACTCAGTGGCGGTTGGAGGAGGATTCAAAGACCTTTCATTTGATATCTTATGGGCCACCTTGCTCATCCTGTACTAAAAGTTATGGTCGTTTGAAGTTGATCCAAAACTCACAACTTAAGCTTAACTTGAACAAATCTTAAATTGGCTCTTTCCAAATTAGTTCTTTCTAATTTTAGCTCTTCTAATACCGAGGTGTTACAATAATACATATAGGATTCCACATAGGCTCACTAATCTATTTAGGAGCGTTTGTATATCACGCATGTGACTTACTATATTTGAGTGTTTATTTGTTCATGTTTTGAATAGTTAAAGTGCCTACTTGTGCACTAACAAAGTTAAAGTCTATAGTTGCACATTGAAGCCAAGTTAAGGATCACATTTATGTATTATGTCATATAAATGACCGTTTGATCGACCAAGCACCCAAGGGTTCCTTATAAATAGGGGTGTTCCTAGTTTGGAGAAAAACCGATCCAAACCGAAAAACTGAACCAAACCAATTATATTTGGATATGGTTTTGTTTGGTTTTAGTTTTTTTTAAAACAATAGTATTTTAGTTTGGGCTTGGTTATGTTTAGAAGTGTCAAATGGGCTGGTTGGGTTGATATTGAGGATATTAAAATGGGTTGAAATAGAAATCGGATGGGTCATGACCCGCTTAAATTTACTTTGGACTCAAATAGGTTAAAAATTGGGTTGAGTCATGATTCGAACAATTTGACCCGCTTAATCTCAATAATTTTAACATATTGTTATTTACCTTTTATAACCACAATTTGAATGTCAACTCAAGCAAATTAAAATAAATAGTTACAAAATGGATATATAAATCCTAAAAGTTATTGTCACGACCCAGACCGTCGTGATTGGCACCCACACTAACCCTCCGGTGGGAGAACCATTAATAATAATCAGCTAACCCAAGAACTAAACATTTAAAGATACAGAAGCATGTTTAAATGCAGAATTAAAGTGGAGTTCCCATAAACTCCGAAAGTCTACCCATTCGTTACTAAAACATTGCGGAAAACACTCCTAGAATCTGAAAGTCAATGTACCAAATCATCTAAGTTCAACAACTGTAAGGAAAGATGGGTATAACCCAAACTAAACAATGAGTTAGTCTAACTGAACAGTCTGAGTCCAAAATAATTGGACTAAACAAAATGAGGAACTTCATGGCAGCCTGAAAGAGCGCTGGCTCACCCTTGAAATCCGATCTCGATCACTACTCTCCTAGCTGAGGTCTATTAGTAGTCGCCTGAAGATGCTTTGTACTCAACAAAGAAAGAGCAAGTGCAGTATCAGTACACAACCACAGTGTACTAGTAGGATCATACGACTATTCTAGTAAGCACAACATTTACCAGTAATCACAACAAGGTAAACATGACATGCATAGAATGTAACACATATACTGATTATTAATCATGACCAACTTACAATTTCATATTCTCTTTAACAAGTAGTTATGACAATTCAATGGTCCTCTCATGGAACTCATACCCAAATTGTTATTGTACCAAAACATGGTACCCGATCCCAATTAGTGTGTCGAGCGTGACACCAGATCCCATATATGCGCCAAATGTGGCACCCGATCCAAGTTAGTGTGTCAGAACGTGACCCTCGATCCATTCAACACAACCACAATAACAATTACACTCATATGTACATTCTCAAAAATCATACAATTAAGTGTTGAATCATGGCATACATTTAATCATTCATACTCGTTTTATTAGGTTTGATCACAATGCTTCATTCACGTACATACATGAATCACAATGAAGTAATCACCAACATATATCACACAAATAAGAAATCAAACCATCACCTACCTCGAACCCAAGCTTGAATCCTCCTAAGAAACTTGATTCTTCCCTTTTTGGATTCTGTCCACTTGTTCTTGGTCTAAAAATAACAATTTAATGCAAGGATCACTAAACGAGCCCTAATTACCCGCATTACAATCGAAATCATCAACCCTAGGCGAAACCCATGATCCTAAGGTACATGTAGAGCTTTTTCCCACCATTAACTTCTAATCAAAACCTTCCCCCAATAATAATTACCCAAGAATCTAAGTTCTACGAATCGAAAAATTAATTAGGGGAGTAAAAACCTTACCTTTAGTGCTAGAAGAGGTGGAAAACTATCAAGAACTTGCCTGGTTGGTCTCTTAGCTCTCAAGAATGAAAAATGCAGAATAATTACGATTTTGGGGTTTAATTCTGACTTAAGTCGCTACTGGCCCACTACAACGGACCCCGTCTCGCCACAGTGGCCCTGCCCTGGCAAGATAAATACCGCCATGGTGGCTTGTGCAGAGACAAAATGCCCGAATTAGAGTTTCAAACTTCCATTTCACAACACACCTTCAACTCATGACATTCAGGGACTACCCATTCAAGCTCAGGTCAATTTCGAGAGTTCTACTCGCCCGAATTTGATTCCATAAAATCATACGGGTTCCTTAACCTCTCTTCTATCTACTCGTGAAAAATTTCATAATTAGATCCCCAATGCATTTCCAGAATTCCCTAGACCTCACTGACTCCGATTTCATCCAAATCTGAACTAGGCTAGGAATTTTCAAGTTACTACTAAAAAGTTTTTTGGCCCAAAATTTTTCCTCGTTGAATTTTCTATAATGTCGGGAGCGGGTCATTACAATAGATACCAATTTACCCATCACTCGTCCCCGAGTGACAAATTAGGAAAAATAGGCTAAAGTAAAAGTGGAGTGTACCTGAATCGTCGAACAACTGGGGATACTTGTCTCGCATGTTCTTCTCGATTTCCCAAGTGGATTCCTCAACCAGACGATGCTTCCATTGAACCTTCACATACTTAATCTCTTTGGTCCACAGTTTCCGGACATCACGATCAAGAATTGCAATCGGTTCCTCCTCATACTGAAGGTCTTTGTCTAACAAAACTAAGTCCCATTTAATGATGTAATTCCCGTCACCATGATACTTTTTTAACATGGACACATGAAACACGGGATGAACTCCAGATAAGCTAGGGGGTAAAGCCAATCTATAAGCCACTGGCCCTACACAATCAAGAATCTCAAATGGACTAATGTATCGAGGACTAAGCTTGCCCTTCTTGCCGAATCTCATCACCTCTTTCATGGGTGACACCTTAAGAAAAACTTGTTCACCAGCCTGAAATGCCATGTCCCTTATCTTATGATCCGCATAATTTTCTGTCGACTCTGGGCTACTAGGTACTTAGCTTAGATGTTTCTTACCTTATCTTGAGCATCCTTCACTAAGTCTAACCCCAAGGGTTCCACATCTTCAGCCTCAAACCATCCTATGGGTGATCTACATCATCTCCCATAAAGTGCCTCAAACGGTGCCATAATAATGTTGGAGTGGTAAGTGTTATTATAACAAAACTCACACAATGGTAAAAATTTATCCCAATGTCCTCCAAAGTCGATCACACATGCTCTCAACATGTCCTCTAACACTTGAATTGTCCTCTCAGATTGTCCGTCCATTTGCGGATCGAAGGCTGTGCTAAAAGTGAGTTGCATACCCAACTCCTCATGCAATATTCCCAAAAACTTGGATGTGAACTACATACCACGATCTGAGATGATAGAAAGGGGCACCCTGTGCAGCCTCACTATCTCTTTCACATAAACCTTAGCCAACTGCTGAGCGTTATAGTCGGTTCTGACTGGAATAAAATGGGCTGACTTTGTTAATCTGTCAACCACTACCCAAATAGAATCATACTTTTCCAATGTTTTGGGAAGACCAACCACGGAATCCATAGTTATCCTTTCCCACTTCCATTTCGGAATTGGCATTCTCTGAAGCAAAACCTGCAGGCCTTTGATGTTCATATTTTACTTATTGGCAATTTTGGCACTTAGCCAAAAACTTTGCTATGTCTTTCTTCATGCCAGGCCACCAATAAAGTCGCTTCAAATCTCGGTACATCTTGGTCACTCCCGGATGAATGGAATATCACGAACCATGGAATTCTGTCAATAAATTCTGAATCAAGTCATCCACTCAAGGAATTCAAATCCTTCCTTTAAAACTGAGCATGCCCCCCGCATCAAGAACCATATCTTGTGCCTTACCAATCACTATCTTCTTTCTAAGCTCATTCAAATTCTCATCCTCAAACTGTTTGGCCTTGATCTCCTCAATGAAGGTGGCCCTAACCTCAATGCTAGCTAACACCCCACCTTTTTTTGAGAAGCCCAACTGCATGAACTTAGACTTCAAATATTGAATTTCTTTAGCCAAAGGTCGCTTGGCCACGCCCAAACAGTTAAACTACCCATACTCACCGCCTTGTGGCTTAAAGCGTCTGCCACCACGTTAGCCTTACCCGAATGATACTGGATGGTCACATCATAATCCTGGAGTAACTCCATCCACCTTCCCTATCTCATATTTAGATCATTTTAGGTGAATACATGTTGTAGGCTACGGTGGTCATTAAATACCTCACACTTGACACCATAAAGATAATGCCGCCAGATTTTGAGGGAAAACACTACCGCTTCCAACTCCAAATCATAGGTCGTGTAATTTCTCTCATGTACTTCCGACTGCCACGATGCATAATCTATGACACTCTTTTCCTGCATCAACACAGAACCCAAACCCGAATGTGAAGCATCACAATAAACAATAAAATCTTTACCTTCAACCAGTAGTGATAGAATAGGTGTTGTGGTTATAAAAGTCTTGAGCTTTTGAAATCTCTCTTCACATTTTTTAGTCCATTCAAAAGGTACCTCCTTTTCGATCAACCTTGTCAAATGTATGGCAATAGAAGTGAAGTTTTTCACAAACCGTCGATAGTAACTAGCGAGCCCCACAAAACTTCTCATTCCAGTTACTGAGCTAGGCTAAACCAAATTCCTGACTACTTCAAGATTTTGGGGATCTACCATTACCCCTTCCTTTGAAACTACATGCCCCAGAAAGGCAACCGAAGTCAACCAAAATTCACACTTAGAAAATTTCACATACAACTTTTGTTTCACAAGAACACCAGAATAATACTAAGATGGTCGGCATGCTTTTCCTCACTTTTTGAATAAACCAAAATGTCATCAATAAATACTATAACAAACAAATCAAGAAATGGTTTGAACACACCATTCATCAAACTCATGAAAGCTGCAGGCACATTTGTCAACCCTAACGACATAACTAGAAACTCATAGTGCCTATAGCCTAAATCCATTTTTGGTATATCCTCAGGCCTAATCTTTAACTGATGATAGCCAGACCTTAGATCAATCTTCGAGAAAATGGATGCACCCTGCAACTGGTCAAAAAGATCATCAATCTGAGGCACTGGATACTTGTTCCGAATGTTCACCCTATTCAATTGACGATAGTCTATGCACATTCTCATACTACCATCACTTTTCTTAACAAACAAGATAAACAAGATAGGGGCACCCTGTGGGGAAGCAATAGGATGAATGAATCCTTTATCAAGAAGCTCTTGGATTGAGCCTTAATCTCTCTTAATTCTGTTGGACCCATACGGTAGGGAGGAATAGAAATGGGGTGGGTACCAGGTTCCAAATCAATGCAGAAATCTATATTTCTATCCGGATGCATACCAGGCAAATCAGGAGGAAAGTCTCTAAAGTCCGACACCACGGGAATATGCACGATAGAGGGAGACTCAACCTCGACATCATGAATATGAGCCAAATAAGCCAAACAACCCTGCCCCACCAGTTTTCTTGCCCGAATGGAGGAGATGATCTTAGTTGACTTAGGCTTGCACACCCCTTCCCACTCTAACTTTTCCCTACTGGGGATCTCTAGAGTCACATACTTAGTATTGCAATGAAGAACAACATGATAAGGGGACAACCAAGTCATGCCTAAGATGATATCGAAGTCAGTCATATCCAAAATAACCAAATCAGCCCAGGTCTAAAAACCCATAAACAAGATAGGACAAGCACGACAAACATGGGTGACTATGACAACTCCCCAATTGGGATACAAATATGGATGGGGGCATTAAGTACATCACAAATCATACCAAATCCCAAGCCAAACTGAACGGACACATAAGAATAAGTAGAACCTGGATCAAACAAAACAATAGCCATTCGGTCACATACAAGAATAGTACATGTGATCACTGAATCAGAATACTCTGCCTCGCTCTTGCCAGGAAAGGAATAACACTGATCCCTGTCATCTTGACGGGCGACCTTCTTGCCTGGCTGCACTACACCCTGCCTGCATTACCATTTCCCTAGCCTCCACGACCTCGTTGATTTCTTCGTCACCCACTTTGTGGACATCCTCGACCATTATTACCATTTCCTGCGTGTACCACTACTCCAGTCTGCTGCTGCGCGGGGTCCAACATGTGTGGATAGGGACAATCTTTCCTCATATGTACAGGTTCTCCACAATTATAACAAATGCTATAAAAAGATGGCATGCTGCCTGCCGAAGGTGCGGCTCCCTGGCTATCCTGAATTAAGCTCTGATGTGAAGTTCCCGAGTAATTACCTGTAAAATTGGGCATAAATGACTGAATTGGCCAGGCAGCAAGTGTCGGCCTCCCTGAACCTTTGAAGTAGGAACCTTGAAAGTTACATGTGCTCTTAGCTTTCTTAGCCAACGTAGTAGCCTGCCAATCACACCTCACTACTTCCACTTTCTTCACAAAATCTGTTACCTCATTAAAACTTTTTCCTGCAGAATCATGTGCATAGACAATACCTGTAACTTAGAGTTCAGTCCCTTGATGAATAGACGAATCCTCTCTTCCTCAGTAGTCACTAATTGTGTAACATATCTAGACAAAGCATAAAACTTAGCATCATAAGTAGCCACAAACATAATACCTTACTCCAAAGCCATGAACTCATCCTTCTTACGATTTCTCAAGGTCTAGGGTACATATTTTTCCGGAAATAGAGCATGAAACTGGGTCCAAGTTAATGGGGGTAAAGCTGACGATCTACACTCCACATAAGCTCTCCACCACTGCTTAGCCTCACCTTGAAGTTGGAACGTCACAAACTCTACTCCATGTTGATGGACAATCCCCAATTTACGAAGCCTCTCATAACAATCCAGGATGAATTCATAGGCATCCTCACTCTTAGAACCATGGAACACAGGCGACTTCAATTTCAGAATCTTAGTCAATATCTCATGCTCATTACCAGTATTCACGGGGCCCAATAGGGGACGAAAAAAGGCATCAGTACCTACAGTTCCACCTACCTTGGGGACAATAATAGAAATAGGGGGGTTGGCGGGAGTTTGAGTTGCTTGAACTATGGGAAGAACTCCAGGACCAACCAATCATTTCAGAAAAGTCATAATCTACTGAGCCAATACTAGGTCTAAAGGAGAAATACATGTAGTCTCAGCCTGTATCTCTGCATCTTGTCCAACAACCTCCTCATTTTCAACCTCAACATTCTCCTCTACTTCTTCATGATGCACAAGAGGATCCTTATTTCTGGGCACATTCTCAACCAGAACTCCAACCCTTCCTCGGACTCTACCCCCTGCTCTTGCTTTACCTTTCCCTTGATTGCGGCCTCTTACTGCGGACTCCTCAGTGGGCTCATTGGGGGGAGCTACGGGCTTGACGCCGTTGAACCTAGTGTTAACGATCTACGGATAGAAGAGTGAAGGAGATTAGATACCAATTTGGATCACAAGATACCAATTGGAACCAAGTTATAGCACGAAAGGAGACAAGAGAAACAAAGAGATTTCCTAAAATCTTATAGCCTCTAGAAGAAAAGTACAGACGTCTCTGTACCGTTCCGCAAGACTCTACTAGACTCATTTTGGTACATCGAGATCAACAAACCTAGGGCTCTGATACCAACTTTGCCACGACCCAGACTGTCGTGTTTGGCATCCACACTAACCCTCCAGTGGGAGAACCATTAATAATAATCAGCTAACCTAAGAAGTAAACATTTAAAGATACAGAAGCAGGTTTAAATGCAGAATTAAAGTGGAGTTCCCATAAACTCCGAAAGTCTATTTATTCATTACTAAAACATTATGGAAAACACCCCTAGAATCTGAAAGTCAATGTACCAAAACATCTAAAGTTCAACAAGTCTAAGGAAAAATAGGTATAACCCAAACTAAACATACGAGTAAGTCTAACTAAATAGTCTGAGTCCGAGATAGTTGGATTAAACAAAATGAGGAACTTCATGGCAGCCTGAATGAGCTTGCTCACTGTAACACTCCAGAAAATTTTCGAACTAGACTCGAATCGTTCTTCGTAGTTAGTAGGATTTTACCAAGGAATTTAAAATTTCTTAAGTATTAAGGTCAGGTCATTAGATATATCGCCTTGATTTCTGAAAAGAATTAAAGATAATTCGTTCAAGTGATTCCTGGATATATCCATGTACTCAATTAGCATGGCTACCTTGCCCTCTTTGCTTGACAGACGGGACAGCCCAACAACAAAAAGACTCATCATGCTTCTCATATTCGCAACCATCTCCGGAGCATATCGGGAAAGTTGGGTGAACTTCAAGTTGTACTCATGAACACTTAGTGAATCCTACTTAAGAGTGAGAAACTCTCGTACCTTGTCCTCTCTCAGTTCTCGGGGAAAGAAACTCCCCAAGAAGGCCTCCTCAAAACAAGCCCAACTCGCAGGTGGTGCTCCCTCAGCTCTTCCCTTCTTCAACTATTCAAACCAAGTCCTAGAAACATTCTTCAGTTGATATGGAGCTAGTTCTACTCACTCAGCATCGACAACGTGCATAACTTCAAATACTTTTTGCAGTTCCTCAATAAAGTTCTCTGGATCCTCAGTAGTGCTTGAACCTGTGAAACTTGAAGGGTTCATCCTCAAGAACACTCAGATCTTCGAAGTATCAACCACTTCCTGTCTAGCTCCTCTTTGTTGCCCAACCTAGTTAGTCACAACTTGTCTTAACATTCGAATTGCTTCCCTGAACTCAGCAATCGTGACTTCCCTTTGTGGTTGCACTTTGGGTGCATTAGGTACCCCTTGCTCTTCAACGTTACGCCTAGCAAGACGACCTGTGACAGCTCTTTGTGGAGGCATGATCTGAAAGACACGCACAAGCACGAGTTAGAAGAAACTTTTATAGAGATACACTCTGTCGCACGAAATGAGTATGAAATAAGTGCAGGAAATTCCTAAATGTTGAAACCTCCTACTTATAGATATGGCGCGCTTCAAACTGATAACTACGACTCTACAGACACGGCTTCATAGAATCTCTAGGACTCTTGAACTCCGTGCTCTAATACCAAGTTTTTCACTCCTCGAGCCTACACCCTGGGCGGGACTGGCACTCAAAAACAATTTCTGGCCCCAAGAGAACCCTTGCTCTGGTGTTGCTCCCAATTGCACACGCAAGTGTACACGGTCACACAAGTAATATAGTGGCTCTTAAAAGAACCAGATTATCGAAACCCAAAGGACTAGTCAATTAATTATTCTTACTAAATTATATTAATTAAAATTATTTATTTAAGGGGAGGATTTCAAAAGATGAATATATTAACTAAACTAAAAATAAATATAAAATAACTAAAAAGCAATTAACTAAGAAAAGATAGATGCTTACACAATCAACGAATGAATCGATCTAGGATTATAATTTAACTAACAATCATGTTTAGTATCAATTTCATCAACTTATTTGATTATCTAGTTATTGATTCACAGGGATAAATGAATGATCATGGTCTCCCGACCTCTAATCGCCTATGATAAATAACACCCTAACTACATCATTGAGCGGGGATAGGATGGATTAAGTATCGAGCATTACGATTTCTTCTTATATAGTGACCAAGCATGGTTTCTAGGTATATCCATATCCTAGATACAAATTAACCCTAATTATTAATAGAAAATCATGCTCCTTATATTCCACGTTTTATCCTCTTATTCCTCTCCCGAGTTCAATTCGGACAATATGTTAATTATTTCAATGGTGATCAAGCATCAAAATAGTAATCACAAGAATATAAGAACAACTAATATGATAAACAAATCATGCCGAATCAAAATCACTAAACAATCATATTGTAAGTAAATATAATCCAAGAACGAGAAGTTTAACTCCACATAGACATAGAGCAATTACAACGAATCATTCAAATAAAAGATGTAAAATAAAATAAAAGAGAAGAAAAGAAGCAACCCTAAATCAAAAGTTATTTTCACATTGTCTCCTCCTCCCTCTAATAGTTATTCTTCTGAACTATTTATATATGTAGAAAATCTTAAATAAAATAATTGAGTCCAAAACAAATTGGGAACTCAAAATCTTGACGGAATTGGATTGTATGCGTGAAACTGCTTCGTCCGCCGCCTTCAATTTGAAGTGCCTTCACATGATGCCACGTGGCAGCAACAACAACTAATATCACACACTCTTCGCTTGCATTTTGCAACTTTCTAACATATATGAAATATTATTATTATATTAAAGTTAATCTATTAAGTTGTCTGCTTGATTTCCTTCTTTAATCTTTCATCTTTAATTCTTTTTAGCTCCATACTTTTTTATTTTTTCATCAATTTAATCCTACAAATAAAATACACTATTAAGCACAATTCATAAAATCCATGCTCAAAAAGGATAAATATAAATAATAAATGTGAGGCAAATAATGATTAAAAATATGTATGTTGGCCTCACATCAACAACCCATACTTAAATTTTTGTTCATCCTCGAGCAAACATTAAAGCTCATCTCAAAAAATCATTGCTACAAACACTTAGGCCATATACAAATTTCAAAACATCAAGTACACTTCTCACTCATTATGCAAGATATACAAATAAACAACAAACCTCTAACCTTCTAACGTCAAGGAAGGACTCTGAACTCATCAAATTTAAGTTTGTTCACCTACTCTCATCAAAGAAAGCTAATAAAATCACCTATCTATCATGAAACAAGAGCCCTCACAAGAAGAAATAGTCCACACACTCAATTCAAAAAATTGAATATAAATTAAGGACTTAGCATCAAAGAACAACTCACACTCATAAATAAAATTCGCATGTATGCACAAAGAACCATAGGCTTGCCCATTATGTACATCACTAATTAAGCATGCTTGAATATAATCAACTAGGACTTTAACGGGTTGTAACGTCAGCTAGGGAACGGGTAGGAAAACTATATAATAGTGCCTTACACTTCTCTAAGCACTTTGCAATTTTAGACTTCAACACCTATTATTTTCTTCTCTTTATTTTCAACCCTCTCTTCAACAATTATTTCACAAGTAATTCTCACCATCTCAAGAATGTTTCAATCATTTTTTTATTTATTTTTTTAAAAAAAGTTTTTCTTCATAATAGTCATCCTCAACTTACGTATTTTACATGCGTTAAGGTGCATGATGTCCTTGGAAGGACCAGGGTCATCATCAAGGTAACTTCTCTTGTTCATCTTTTTTTTTTCTTTTTCACATCACATTCTTTCAAAGAAGTCTTTTTAATCACTTTGTAGGTATCATTGATCACCTTTTACACTCAACAGTCCATTTTCTTCAGATTTAACAATTATAATAAGTCTATGCTACACTGCTCAAGGAAGCAGGGTGCAAAAACTAGGGATTCAACAAAAAAGTAAAGGCAAAAATATGGCTACCAATAAAAAGTTACAGGCTCAAAGGGGCTGCTAGCGATATGTATCTGAAAAGGCTAAAATTTACAAGACAAATCAAAGAAAGCCTATTATCATCTCCTAAACAAGCAACACTTTTTATTTCGCTTCAATAACATGCAGGGCAAGTTCTAGACTAAGATGCAAACATGGAATAAACAAATTATCACCACGCATGACACAAGTATCAATCAAGATGGATCATTCCACTTCTAAAAGAGACAAGATCATAACAAACTACAAAATAAAATAAGCTATATACAAAGTCACAATCATGAGCCTAGATGTCAAAAAGTTTACAATTTCACTAGCAATCAAGCATTCACAAGAAAGTACTACTCAAAATTAGGCCCAAATAGTAAGTATCACATAACTCAAAAGGGTAAAGGTTCTTTTCTTTTCTCTCCAATTTTTTTTTTTTAAACAATTATTCCTAAAAAATAAACATAAAAGACACTCGGTTCAAAGGGACTATCCTCAGGAAAAGAACCAAAAACAAAAGTCAAGGAACCCATCCTAAAAAAAGAAAAGACTCAATAAAACGGTAAAAACTAGGAATTCATTCCCCCACCCCACACTTAGAAAGATGTTATGTCCCCAAAGCATCAAATAAAATTTAAAACAAGGGTTAGGAAAACTCCCTCAGGCCTCTAGGCCTAACTAGTAGCATGTTCTCTTAATTTTCATCAAGGGTCGTCACCCCACACTTAAGCTCAAACGTGCTCCGCTGCTTCAAATTCTTGGGTACTCAGACTTCCCCTAATCTGCAAAAACAAGATAAAAAAAAAGTGACACCAATAAAATAAAATAATATAAGAAATTTTTATTTTTCTTTTTCTTTTTTTTTTTATAAAAAAAACTTAAATAAATAAAAATAAAAAGTTTAACCTAGAAAAACAATTAATTTCAAAGTCCCCGGCAACGGTGCCAAAAACTTGTTGCTCCCAATTGCACACTCAAGTGTACACAGTCACACAAGTAATATAGTGGCTCTTAAAAGAGCCGGATTATTGAACCCAAAGGACTTGTCAATTAATTATTCTTACTAAATTATATTAATTATAATTATTTATTTAAGGGGAGGATTTCAAAAGATGAATATATTAACTAAACTAAAAATAAAGATTAAATAACTATAAAGCAATTAACTAAGAAAAGATAGATGTTTACACAATCAATGAATGAATCGATCTAGGATTATAATTTAACTAACAATCATGTTTAGCATCAATTTCATCAACTGATTCAATTATCTAGTTATTGATTCACAGGGTTAAATGTATGATCATGGTCTCCCGACCTCTAATCGCCTACGATATAACACCCTAACTATATCGTTGAGCGGGGATAGGATGGATTAAGTATCTAGCATTACGATTTCTTCCTGTATAGTGACCAAGCATGGTTTCTAGGTATATCACTATCCTAGATACAAATTAACCCTAATTATTAAGAGAAAATCATGCTCCTTATATTCCACATTCTATCCTCTTATTCCTCTCCCAAGTTCAATTCGGACAATCTGTTTATTTCAATGGTGATCAATCATCAAAATAATAATCACAAGAATATAAGAACAACTAATATGATAAACAAATCATGCCGAATCAAAATCACTAAACAATCATATTCTAAGTAAATATAATCCAAGAACGAGAAGTTTAACTCATATAGACATAGAGCAATTACAACGAATCATTCAAATAAAAGATGTAAAATAAAATAAAAGAGAAGAAAAGAAGAAATCCTAAATCAAAGTTATTTTCAGATTGTATCCTCCTCCCTCTAATAATTATTCTCATGAACTATTTATAGATGTAGAAAATCCTAAATAAAATAATTGAGTCTAAAACAAATTGGGAACTCAAAACCTTAATGGAATTGGATTCTTATACGCGTGAAACTGCTTCGTTCGCCACCTTCAATTTGAAGTGCCTTCACATTATGCCACGTGGCAGCAACAACAACTAATATCACGCTTTCTTCGCTTGAATTTTGCAACTTTCTAACATATATGAAATATTATTATTATATTAAAGTTAATCTATTAAGTTGCCTGCTTGATTTCCTTCTTTAATCTTTCATCTTTAATTCTTTTTAGCTCCATACTTTTTTATTTTTTCATCAATTTAATCCTACAAATAAAATACACTATTAAGCACAATTCATAAAATTCATGCTCAAAAAGGAAAAATATAAATAATAAATGTGAGGCAAATAATGATTAAAAATATGTATTTTGGCCTCACATTACCTGACTAGACTCTCAGCGGAAGACTCTAAGCATTATTACAATGATCAAATGCACTTATAAAAACAACCGTCTCAAATTTAAACTCAGAATGTTTAAGGATAAAACATTCAACTAGCCATAGATGGCAACTCAAGTCTTAACATAAGAAATACCAATGTAAAGACAACTGAACTACTAATTGTCTATGAAGCCTCTAATACAAAGAGGGATGTCGGGACAAGACCCCCGATCATCCTAACTACTGAAATACTAAAGCAATGAATAAATAGTCCTTCAGAAAGTAAAGAGGCTCACCAACTGACTCTGAGTGCTCAACTAGATCAACGAGGCGCTGTATGTTGATCGTGGTTACCTGTGTCTGCATCATAAAACGATGCTGGCCAAATGGCATCAATACATTGAATGTACGAGTATGCGAGGGGAAAACTAAACATAACATAAACTTGAAAGGAACACTTACCTTGGCTTTACTCAACTCGTGAATAACTCAACTCAAATGAAGTGTAAAACAATAATAATGGTGCAATTTATACAAAGCATTTAGAACAGCAGGTAGCAACTCAATTTGTTAAAGAAATGCAATAACAACTCAGTTTACATATAAAGTATATAATACTGTGGGAGTTTCTCTAACCGACAACCACCATTATGAGCCTAAGTGGTGATACAACATCTTTCCCACGCTGCCAGAACTTTCCTATACTTTGCCGTCATATAGAACGCCTTAACTAAGTGGATCCACTAGTCTATGCTAAAAAGCACTAAGGAATCATCTAAAAAGTATGATCCTTTTCTACCCATGATGACTACATGGTTTATGGAGACTTGAGTTGTTATGAACTTGCGTCCCCATATCGGTGCTCAATACTACTCCCAAAATATACTCAGCTCATATATTTTTAGAACAAAACTCTTTCTTTGGTTTGAGATAATTACTAAAAACTTAGCTTAACAACTCTTTTGGAAAACAGTGTTTCATTTCTTGCTCAAATGTGAAAACATTTAAATCTTGGGAATACTTAGTTCCCGTATAATCTTTGAAAAAATGAACATTACTCTTACTCTTTACTCCACTCAAAGCTTAAGTCTTAAAACAAAGTTGAAACGTTTGTGAAAGACTTTTGGAAAAAAACTCTATGAACTTCTCTTGAATTGACTCTTAACTTTCCTTGAATTGAATTTATGGATTCAAGGATTATGTTTTGTGATAGGAAATATCTCATGATGTTTAGGAGTGTTTTTAAATAGTTAAACATGAGAAACAATCAAGAAATCATTGTCTGGAAACAAGTCTGCGATGCCGAGATGCATTTAAATATTTGATCACGAAATTTATTTTTTGAAACAAAGCAGTCTACGTTTTCTCCGCGATGCAGATGTGATTTTTGTGCACTAGGGGAGCAAGTCTACGACGCGCACTTGCGTGCCAAAACCTATTCGACATTTTCCTTCTTCATTTTCTCACCCCAATTCGCCTAAACCCAATTCTTTTTCTCAATTCCTCTTTAGATTCAAATACCCTGTATATATACACAAGAATCTAACTCAAAACAACTCTTAAATCGATACGATTCCATCAAGAACTCCACAATCCCATCAATTCTCAAGAACTAAAGCAAACTTCAAGAACATCATACTTTCAACTTTCTAGAAACGAATTTCGCTTAAACAAACATCATTGGCGTGTGGGTGAACAAACCCAACGCTATGGAAGTCTCACATACCTTGTAGGATTGAATCTTTGGCTATTTCCACAACCAAAATCGCATGAACTTGACTAATATTGAACTTCTCTTCTCCTTTTTCCTCTTTTCTCTTTTCTCAAAGCCCTAGCATATTTCTTAATTTCGTAAACTGAACTAACTCTGTTTAGACCCCACATAACTTACTAAAAATGAAATAATTTAATTGGGTAGTTAAAAGACCCTTATACCCTTTCAAAATTGGGTTTAGACTTTCCTGATTTGAACAACCCAACTTCAAATGGGTATATCTCACTCATACAAACTCAGAATCGTGCAAACTCAGCGGCGTTGGAAAGATAATTCCAAGGTCTTTCCTACGGTATCTGGAAGTACATCTAACTCATATTGAGCTAGGAATTATGATTGTTTGAAGTTGACCCAAAACTCAAACTTAACATAACTTAGCAAATTTCTAGATTTTTCATTCTTTCCTAAAATGATTATTTCCAATTCTAACTTTTTTATAGTTCTTTCAAATAGAGAGATGTTAGACTTACCTTTAGTGCTAGAAGAGGTGGAAAATTGTCATGAACTTTCCCTGGTTTGTCTCTTAGCTCTCAAGATGTAACGACCAGGATTCGTCATTATAGGAAAGCCAACAGGGAAAAATTTTGGGTCTGAAATATTTTTCGTAGTAACTTGGAATTTCCCAACCAGTCCAGATTTGGACAAAATCGAAGTCATTAAGGTGTAGGGAAATCTGGTAAAAATAGGGTGAATTTTTTATGATTTTGATTATATGATTAGTTAAATAAGTCGTTAAGAAATCCGTACAACTTTACGGAATTGAATTCGGGTGAGTAGAACTCCTGAAATCGATCTTAGCGTGAACAGTATTTTTTTAGAGTCATTGGTTAAAGGTGTGTTGTGAAATAGTGGTCTTGGAATTATTAAAATAACTCACTATTTTTTGCAAGCCGCTTTGGTGGTGGTTTTGGTTGCTCTGGCGGTGCTGCTGTAGCGGGGTAAGGGCCGCTGTGGCGGGCCAGACGTGACTTAAAGTCGTAAATAAACCCCAAAACGTCTTTATTCTGTACTTTCCTATTTTTAGAGCTTAGGAATGAACCCCGGGCAATTCTTGACAGTTTTCCACCATTCTTGAGACTAAAGGTAAGGTTTTAAGTCCCTGAATATGTTTTTCGATCAATAGAACGTAATTTACTGGGTAATTATCGATGGGGGAGGGTTTTGATCTAGAATCTAAGGTGGAAACATCCCTATTTTGGATACTTGGGATCACTGGTATGATCTATGGTTCATAGAATTGTTAGTAATCCGGGTAATTAGTGATTGTTTATTGATTCCAGTGTTATTATGATTGTTTGTAGACCAAGAGCAAGCGGAACGAATATGGAAAGGGAAGGATCACGTTTCTTAGGGTTTCAAGCTTGTTTCGAGGTAGGTGATGGTTGTAAATCTATGATTGTGTGATGTATGTTTGTTCTTGCTTCATTATGATACATGTATGTATGCGAATGTTGCATTATTGATCACACTTGTTGTAAATAAGATAGATGAACAACTATATGCCATGAATCACTTCTTGATTGTATGATTATTGAGAATGTACTTGTGATTGTGATTGTGGTGTGTTGATTGGATCGGATACCATATTCCTGTATACTAATTGAGATCGGTTGCCATGTTCTGGCATAATTATGGGATTGGTTGCCATGTTCCGGCATAATTATGGGATCAGTTGCCACGTTCCGGCATAAACATTGGATCAGGTACCACATTCCGGTATGCTAACTATTTGGGTTTGGGTTCCATGAGAGGACCAATGACTTGTTATAAATGTATATTGTTGAGCATGTGATAATGAATATTGTATATGTTCGGTATTTTGCATGTTTATAATGTTGTATTGACTTGCTTATGTTACACTTAGTGGGATAGCCGCGTGATCGTACCAGTACACTATGGTTGTGTACTGATACTGCACTTGCTCTTATTTTTGTTGAGTACAGGGCATCTTTCGGCGACTATTGACATACCTCGCTTAGAAGATCAATGATTGTTCGAATTCAAGGGTGAGTCAATTCTTTCGGGCAGCCATGAGTTCTCTTTAGTCTATGTCCACTATTTCAAACTTAGACTATTGCATTAGAATTTCTTATGTTTAGTATGGGGTTGTACGCCTTCTTGTTTAGACTTATGGTTGAACTTTAGATGTTTTGGTACATTGACTTTCAGGTTCTAGGCGTATTTCCGCATTGTTTAGTTGTTAGGTCTTTTGGAAGTTTATGGGAACTTCAGTTTTAGCTATTATTCATGTTTTCTTATCCTTAAATGCTTTAGTTTTTGGTTTAGTTGGTTATTTTGAGTTATAGTAGTGGTTCTCCCATCGGAGGGTTAGTGTGGGTGCCAATCACGACAGTTTGGGTTGTGACACAAGAACGAAAATTGCAAAATAATAACATTTTTGGGGTTTAATCCCGACTTAAGTCGCGACTGGCCTGCTATAGCGGACCCTGTCCCACTACAGCGGCCCTACCCTGGCGGGATAAATCTTGTCTTGGCGACTTGCACGGAGACAGAACGTCGGAATTAGAGTTTCAAACCCCCATTTCACAACACACCTTCAGCTCATGACATTCAGGAACTACCCGTTCACGCTAAGGTCAGTTTCGGGAGTTCTACTCACCCAAATTCGATTCTGTAAAGTTGTACGGGTTCATTAACGTCTTTGCTATCTACTCATGTGATCAATTTCATAATTTGATCCCCCATGCATTACCAGATTTCTCTAAACGTCACTGACTCCGATTTTGTTCAAATCTGAACTAGGCTAGGAATTTTCAAGTTACTACTAAAATGTTTTCCAGCCCAAAAATTTTCCCCATTGGCTTTTCTATAACGACGGGAACCAGTCATTACAATTATAAAATAGATTTTAATTCATACCTTCAATATGGGAATATATATTAAATCAATGCAAATAAAAAGTCTTATAACGGATTTAAATTGGAGATTAAATTGGATTCAATTGAAGATTCTTTTAAAATGGGTTAATGCTTGGATGGGTTGACATTGAGCCCAACCCATAAAATTCTAGACGGGTTGGACATGTTGTCTATATTTGGGCTCATTCTGACACCCCTAGTTTTGTTCAAAATGTTGTTGGGGGTTCACACATATGACTCCGAAGGAAAATAGTGAAGAAGCATGTCAACACATACGATTTTTCATTTCTTTGACTACTCTTACAGATTTAGTAACTCTTTATATGTGTCTAGATAATGCTAAAAAATTAATTGTTGATAAATTTATTCATAAATTTTTCAATTTGTTAAGAACCTTACCCGCACCAGCTTTGAATGCATATATTCCTATGGTATCAGAGTTTTGCAAACTTCTCAAAACAACTGTTGGATTGATGATGAGTTGTATAGGTTTTGCCAGAGTGGTTTATGGCTTGCAGTAGATTCTGATAGGGCCTCTTCTCATTTTGCCATGATGATTCAGTTTTTTGTAGTAGAGTAATTGCAAAAAGAACTCAATCATCGTGGAAAATGAGAAGGAATCCCGTCGGACTCTACTACAGACCATAAACCACTCAGACAAACTTATACAACTGATCATCAATCAGAACAACCATTTTGAGAAACTTGTAAAACTCTTATATCATAAGAATATATATACATTTGAAGCAGGTGCAGGCAACATTCTTAATGAATTAACAATTTTTTGAATAAATTCATCAACATGGATTTTTTATCATTATCCGGACACATGTAAATATTACCAAATCTGCAGGAGCAGACGAGGAAATGAAAATTGTATTTGTAGACATGCTTCTTCTGTATTTTCCTTCAGAGTCATATGTGTGAACTCTCCCAACAACTTTATCATATCATTCAATTCCAAATAACGACAAACATAATCTCTTTTCAAAATGGCAGAGATTTTTTATTTTTGAAATTATGTAATTGATTATTTGCCACACCTGAAGATGAGATGTGCTCCCCGTTTGACCACCTAGATACATGGTTGTATCCTTTTCAATGTCGCAGTTCTCTTTAGCTTTCTGATAAGGGATGAAGAAGCTTATTCAGATGAAACTTGATCAAGCTTATGACTGGTTGATGGTGGAGCTGGGAGGTTATATTTGGTGATGTGTCGGCGGTTGTTATCACATATCAGCGAAGCGAAGTGAAAAGGGGTAATGAAAATGGTGGTGTGGTTTCCTTTAAATTTAAGAGATCAATTTATAGAACTAGAATTAAAAAAGGGTCAAAAAAATCATTAATGTATGGGTAATAAATATTGAATACTATCTCTTTTTTTTAGACTTTTCCCAAAATGGTCAATTGGCCATTAATTAGATTTTCCTCTAAAATAAATGGTCTTATTTTTTGAATATCTAAGTTCTTTTATTGGGGTAATTTAATTTAATGATGAGTCAATCCTAATGAAAAACATGTATTAGTCAATATAGATGTTAAACTTGTTTGTTGAAAAAGTGTACATATATTATCATCATACATTACTAAAAGTGGGAAGCTCCAAAGTATAAAGTTGAAATACCATTTCCCCTACACTATCTAAAAATATTATAAATTATATATATTAATTAATTATTAATCCAACTCAAAAGTTATTTTCTTATTCATCAATTACTATGAGTTATGTCTCTTCAATGGCTAAATCCCATTTTCCAGCAACCATACAACTTCAGCTATCTAAACCTTATATTATTTTTTGTTTCCAAAGCATTTAGTTAGTTTTCCGTATTAGATTAAATATTTTCAGTTTTTTAGTGCATAGACTCTCTTCAGCTTTGGAATATGAACAGTTATTTTCATTTTCTATATCATTATATATATATATATATATATATATTTACTAAAGTGGAAATCTTCATAGTGTAAAGTTGAAATACCATTTTACCCATATACTAAGTACTTTTTCTAAAAATCATATATTATTAGTTATTATATATTAATTATTAGTTGAAGAATTTGAAAAGTTAGTTTTTCATTAAAAACATATTAAAAGATTGCTTTCATCTACTAAAATTGTCAATCATTACTATTAAAATATAGAATGTGAAGAGCTAACATAAATATAAAGAATGTGAAGAGTTAACATTGAATTAAAGCCATATTAAAGACCACAATCGTCTATATAATCAAATATATACAGATCAGTTTGATGGGAAAGAAAGGAGAGAAAAAACCATGAATTTTGTGGATTAATGTTGGAAGAGAGAATTTTGTTACATATATATACATATATAGCCAATTTTTTGAATTTTTTTCGCTAACTAATTCTTATTTGTTTCTCTACATTTCAGATTTAAATTTACAGTTGTGTATTCTTCACTTCTCAATCACAACATCGGGTACTCATTTTCTGATAATTATTATTTTACAAAAATATAAATATGTAGAAAAATGTAACATATGTCTAAGATTAAGATTTATGTAAAGTATGAAAGAAATAAACTGTAGATACGATTATTAGTCCTTTGAACTTTTTTTCCTTTTCTTAGGAATACTTACACACTGTAATAGATTTTGTTATATTTTATACATTATGATTATATTTAAAAAGGTTTACTAAAATTATTATGTCAAATTCACATGTATTATAATTTATAATCTTGAACTGCTGCTTATAGTATGTACAACTATGATTTATATATATAATATAATAATTTTGAATTAAACAAAGGAAGCATGTATGTACAACTATGATTTATATATATGTAATAATTAAATTTTTCTGATATCACTAATTATTAATTAATTATCTCTATCACAAGAATTTTTATTTTTTTAAACGTGTTGAGCCATGAAATTGACAATAATATAGTAGAGTATGAGACTTTATAAAAGAAGACTGCTACAATTTCTTAAGACAAGATACAAACTTTAAGAATCGAAGCATTTGCAAACATAACTGATCATGTTGTTCATGTTCATATTTGAACTATTTGTTGTTGAAATATCAAAAGACGAATAAACATATATCATAAAAACTGTACAAGAAAAAGGTCAAATTAATTCAAAATTATTATATATAGCTACAAATTATTGTACTTTACTTTTAAAATTTTAATTAGTCATTATTACATGTTTATTAATATTATTTGTATTATTTTAAAAATTGTATATGTTGACATTGGACAAAATGCACTTTCCCAAAGACTAGTATATATATGCATAATGTGATATTAATGATTAGCATCAAAGTGGTCAAAATTAATACATTCATTAATGATATACATTAAATTTTGTCATTTGTTTCTGATACTCGCTCCATTTCAAAAGTTAATTGTTAAAAAAAAATGCACACTCATTAAGAGAAAAAAAATAGGACATAAAGTAAACACCATTTTCCACTTTTTGCGCTTTTAGTTATTCTCAAATTATTCTTGAAAGTAAAAATAATTCAAAGTAAAATCATGAATATAAGTAATTAACTCTCTTGAAATTATTACATAAAAGACATAAATGAGGGGCAAAAATGAAAACAACTTCAAACATTTCTCTTGAACTTTGAACAATTCACTTATTTTGAACTATGAAAAGGGGTTCAACAATTCACATTTTTTATATGGAGGGAGTGTGTAATGAGATACATATTACTCCCCCCTCCCCCGTTTCTATCTAGTTGTCAACATTTTAGGTTTTACGTCACTTAAGAAACTAGGTAAGTTTACTATTGTACCCTTAATTAGTGTTCTTTTGAAGTCAAGTTTTCAATAATTGAACATGAATTAATTTACTTTGATTAACTAATTTGACCAATGAACATGAATTAATTACTTAGTTTTTCTATGTTGGAAAAATGTATACTTTCAAGGTCAATAACTTTCAATGGGTAAAATAAGAAGAATAGTGTTGTTAATGCATTGATTTTGTGAAATGACAAATACTCCCTCCATCCCTTTTTACTGTCAAATTTTGACTTGACACACCTATTAAGAAAGCAGTGAATGGTATAGTGAGTTTACCATTATACTTTTATTAATTGATAGAGTCTTAAACATATTTACTCACTACATTTTTCAAAGACATTTTAATGTTAATAAATTGAGGGTATAATAGGAAGAAAAAAAATTGTCTTTTCCTTGATTTGTAAAAAATGACAAGTAAAAAAGGAAAATTAAATTAGAAAATATTTGACAAGTAAGTGGGAACAGAGGGAGTATTATTTTTTTTGAAAATAAATGAATAATTGACGATCATAATTGTTAGAACTTATTGCTTAAAAGTGAATCAATTAGTTTATATAACTGAATTGAATCGATAAATTGTATACATATATTTTTATTAGTATACAAATATAATATAATATTTTTATAAATATTTTTAAATATCTTACATATGGTTTTTACAAAATTTATTAATAGTTTATTTATGGAAGCAAAAACGCCTAAGACGAGAACATATATCTCATTAGTTTCATGTACATGAGTATCTATGACAATTCTTGGTGGGGCTAGGAATGTCACTCTCTCTTCCTTCTATATCAAAATACTGAATTTGAAGTTTTATTCAT
Organism: Solanum lignicaule; assembly: GCA_029582545.1. Classification (NCBI taxonomy): domain Eukaryota; kingdom Viridiplantae; phylum Streptophyta; class Magnoliopsida; order Solanales; family Solanaceae; genus Solanum; species Solanum lignicaule. The sequence continues at coordinate 432 of JAJOOF010008501.1, read as the reverse complement.
GGTAAATTCAGTGATAGAAAGTTTTGTAATGTCAGTCGTTAAACTATTTTTTGTTTAGAATGAATTACTGTGTTTTTTCCCTTTTTTGAATGAATTGATTTTAAAAAAAAAAATTGTGTGTGGTTAATAATAGAATAACCAAACCAAATTGAATAGAAACCGATAACAGGGAATTATGATCAAATAATCATGAATATTTCCTTACATGATGAAATGATATTAGCATATAAAACATTAATCCTACATGTACTTAGGGATATAAAGATCATCGATCTAAAAAGAATAATATGGGAAAAGATATTTGAAGAAGAAGAAGAAGAATTAATAAACCAGATATGGTATGAAATAGACGAAATAAATAGAATAAACAATGAAATCATAGACTTTAATCTAAGTGATTTAGAAATTCAATATTCAGATTAATGATAAATC